>PVIW01015331.1:0-20129 GCA_004026585.1 Noctilio leporinus | reverse complement strand
CAGGGGAATGGGGTTGGGGGGAGGGGGAGGTAGAGGCAAAGAAGGGGAGCAGCTTAGACAAGAACCTAGTATAAAGGAACCATGGACATGGACAACAGGTGGGATTGACTTTGGGGGGAATGGGTGGGTGGGGAGGGGGACAGAGGGGAGCAAAAAGGGGATGGATGTAATACAACAACAATAAAATTAAAAAAAAAAAGAAAAGAAAAGAAAACAGAATAAAAATGTATACCTTCAGTATGCCTGGACTTCAGGAAATTGGATGCAACACTAAACCCTGGCTAAGAATTGTACCGATCCTCACTAGAGCTTAAAAGAAGATTCACTCACTCAAAGAGAAAAAGTAAGTTGAAAGCCACTCTATTCCTATAATACTTCCTGCACAGAGTCAGAGACATATATGCATTGGGATGAGAAGAAATGTCTCTGGCAAACGCAGGTTCTAGGATCTCAACACTTGTATCTGCCTGGAAATAAAGCTGACAACCTGGCCCTCCTTTCTGTGTAAAGACAGGCCACTCCTGATACCAAAAGATGCAGTCTCTCTCCAGGTTCTGGGTCCAGACTGGATCTTTGAGTGCTCTAACCACGGAATGCAGAAGTGACACTGGGCCTTCAAAGGCCTGGCAGCCCCACACTTGCTGTCCTGTGCCGCAGCCACCATGGTGTAAGGAAGTTCAAGCTGTCCTGAGGAGGGTGTGTGCAAAGCCCTGCAGAGCAGCACCACACCGGGGCTGCTCGCTGCAGAACTGCAGCCTCAGCCAACAGCCAGCACCAAGGTCCCGGACATGTGACAGACTCTCTTGGATTGAGTGATCCCAACTGACTCCATGGGGTGAGGCCACAAAACCTGAAAAATGATCAACCATTGACATCTCCTACCACTAAGTTATGCAGTGGTTTGTTTTGCTGCCATGGGAGCTCCATGCACCAATCCAGACATGGAATTGAGCTGTAACAAAAACCTAAATTGTGTCTAGTGAGTGCACTTGCTTCAATCCCAAAGGTCGCTGACACATGCTGAATGAAAAGGTGGAGGAGACTATGAGTAGTAGCTGGAACAACAGTGCAGAAATTCCTGCGGAAGCCTGAAGAAAAGGAAACCATGCCTGTATAGGCAGAAGAAGTGGACAGGCTGTCACTTGCATTGATGGTAAAGGTTGAACATTTTGCCAATGAATCATGAATCTGATTAAGGAGGTATCCACAAATGAGGTGGTTTATTTTAGGTGCCTGGATAAAGTATTTGAACATAAGCATGAGCTAAAGAGAAAAAAATGTTTCATTTTCAAGCAGAATTTAAAGGAAATATTTCCAAACTAGGAGTTGCTGGGTAGAAATTAAAAATGTTTCTGTTTCTTATTCCCAGCCTCTCCAGCAGGCAAATGATTCTAAAAGTAAGAAGTGATCTCAGGGCAACAGTCAAATCCAAGACACAGGACCCAAGGTCAAGATAGAGTCACTTTGTTAAAACCTTCGAAAAATTAAGGAAGTGCCTCAGACCCTGCTGCTGGGCAAAGAGTCCTTCCGAGCATCTTAAGGACACTGTTCCCCAGCACAGAGTCCTTTCTCAAAAAGGTACTGGGTATGTGCTTTTGTCCAACGATACAGATTCAAGTTGACAGATAGAAATCCCACAGCTGTGTAGAGCAGCTGTTGACACCTTTTCTTGGACTTTTAGCCTTTAGAACTGTGAGGAAATAACTTTCTGTTGTTTAGGCCACTTAGTGTGTCATACTTTGTTATGGCAGTTCCGGAACTCTGAGACACCTCCCCCCAAGATACTCCACTGCAGTTATCCCTCTCTGTGTCACCCCTGCATACTAGAGGGTGAGGGGGCAATAATTTGTCTGTAGTTCACTAAGGGCTGTAGCCAGGAGCCACAATGAGGAGCCCCATAGTACCGTTCGTCCTGAATTTCAAGCCTGAGTGTGGCCCCAGGATGAAATTAGGCTCTGGGACCTTGGGAGGGTTAAGTGTAGCTAACCTATGGGAGGGCTGTGAACCATTAGGAGCCAGAAGGCAGACCATGGCCTCAGGGAGGGGCCCTGATGAGCTCTGCCTTTGGCCTTCAGGTCCTGCACAGCCCCTCTGTGGGCAGAATCTGGCCTCCTGAGTGGCTGCAGAGAGTACGACATGAGGAAGTGTGAGGAAGGGCAGAGGCTTGAAAAGCACTTGCACATTCAAGCTTGACCTTCTGTAAGCTGGACACTGTCTTGTGAAGAAGCCCAGGCTACCCTGCCAAAGAGACACCACGTGGGAGGCCTAGGGGTCAAGGCAGCCAGCAGAGGAGGGCACCTGCGTGGGAAGACCCAGCCCCACACCAGGAACTCAGCAGAGCCAAGTGGAACAGAAGCACCGCACAAGACACGCAGAGTAAATTTTCATCTTAAGCGCTAAGTTTTGGGTTGGTACTCAACAATGAATAACTAAAGCACTACTGAAAAGTACAATTAAATAAGAAAATTAAAATAATTTTTTTTAATTGGAAAGCTTGGCCAATACCCAAAGACTATCACAGGACTCAACCTGGACCTTGTGACTTTAGATCTACTCACAAGCCATTGCCAGGCCCTGGTGAAATCACTTGTTCTCCTAACTAGAGGGTGCCACTCCATCCCTAACAGATCGGGGGCACTCCCCCAGGGCACTTGCACAGGACTAACACATCCTTCCTTGGCAACATTTTACTCACATCCCAACAACACTATCAGAGGGTAAGTCCTTTGGGATTTGAAAAGGTGGAAGCACAGTTACCTGACAAATTAAGAGTGTTTACTGTTGTCCACAAATTGCTTCAGGCACGTACTTGGACCATCTGGGCAGCAGTGTTTTCCTTTGCCCCCAGGAGGACCATGGCCAGGCAGAGGAGATGCTCATGGGTGAGAAAAACACACTTTTCCAGTTGTCTTCACCCAGCTTTTTCAAAAGGTTTAAAGCAAAAGTGCCATTTGCTTCCAACAAGAGTATCCATGATGGGGAGTCTGAAACAATGGACTTAAAATCAGTATCACATAAATGCAGGCTTACATATTGACACCAATCCACTATGTTAATAGTTACCACTGACACTTTGGGTCTATCAGCAAATAGGTACACATGCGAAATTCTATTTCTTTGGGGTGAACCTCAAAATTATTTTGTGTTTTTCTAGTACTAAGTAAAAAAATTAAAGTTATATTTGTAATGTGATCCTGGTTTGTTGGGGAGAAAGCAGAAGAACTTATACTTTAACATTTATCTGTGAGCCCAGAGAAAGTGCAGGAAGACACACTCAACAACTTACCCTGTTTACTTCCTGACAGAAAGATTAGTAAAGAAGTTATCTGCTTTTGATTCTGTTTCTGTATTGTTTGCTGTGTTGTATGGGCTAATATGTGTTACTTGATAATTTAACAATCATCCATAATGATAAAGCCAATCACAAAGTATCATAAGAAAAGGTGGTTGAATGTTTTTATAATATAGAAGAGAAGACTTCATTTTAGGGTACCCTGAGGCCTCAAGATGAAAGAAATGTAAGCCATTGTAAAGGCAATGACTTCAGCTATAGGTTAAGCAGGTAGAAGAAGCCAAAGCAGGGCCAGCTATGGGGGAGGCACACAGTCAGCAAGGAAGTGTCAGCCCCTGTGGACTAGCTGCAGCAGCAGGCTGGCCAGGTCCTGTGTCAAGAACAAGTCCAGGCTCCTGAGTCAACATGGCGGGGCTCCGGGGATTCCATGGCTCCTGGCTACTTTGGATAATCTTGGAAATAGTCACCCGGAAATTAATTCTAAACACCAACACAGGACACATGGGATAATGAGCAGACTTTTGTCAGAGCTGGCCCCTAGCTATTAATAGGCTAGTTGCCTGTGTCTCTCACTCTATCACTGCTGTCATTTTAATTTAGAACATCCCCAGATTTTCCTTGTCACAAGCTAAGGAGCAGACAGGCTGGACTTGAGGCCATGAGTGCTTTGGGCTGCTACCCTGAAGGTCCTTCCTTGAGATAGAGGCCTGAAGGGTGCGTGGGGAGGAACCAGCAGAAAGGACAGAGGTAGTGAAGGGCCTGTCACTCAGGAGTGGCAGATGCAGCAGAGCAGGCCAGGGAGGAGGGGTCTCTGAGGGAACAGCATCTTTGGAAACATTTACCAAAGGGGTATTTCCATCTGAGAAGTGGGAACCTGCAGAACAAAGAGAGAGGAAAGCAAGCAGTTTGGGGTATGAAGGGTGCAGACTGCGGAGTGCACCCATTCTTCCCCAGCATGCTTTCCCTTTGGGAACGGTGGTCACCAGGTAACATAGTGGCCCCAAAACTGTGAAGGGGACCAAGGTTTTGCCACCAGCAAGCTGCCTTTTGGGATATGCATTTTAAGCTGATTAGTAACAAACAAAAGACTGAGAATGAACCTTTGACCTTCCCCCTGTTCTGCATAAGAGATGCAGGTGGAAAGGCCTGCTTCAGGGAGGAAACCGAGGATGTTCACCTGCATCTAACTGAATCCAGTATGACAGACTGGAAGGCACCAAGCAGGGGTCTGGCCCCTGTAACCCCTTGAGGCAAAACTCTGCCTCCCTTATGTGTCTGGTTCCTTCACAGTTACCTGTAAATGGCCCAATCTCACTTCTGAAATCTAAGAACCCATCCCCCTCTTCTCCTGGGTCCAAAATGACATATATACCAAATTTTGCCTCATTGTCTTTGGAATTTTCATGCTTACTTGAACTCCCCATTCACTCTTATTAAAATTTTATTTTCTCATGTTAATCTGTCTCTGTTGACTTAGTAGCCCAGCTAAGATTTAGAAGGTGGGAGAAAAGGTATTCTTTTTTACAGCCTACACAGCTAAATAAGGTATCTTCATACAAATCCCTAGAACCTGTGATTGTTCATTTATATTGGGAAAGAGAACACAAATGTGATTAAGGATTTGAGGGAGATTATCATTGAGATAGGAAAGGTCATTCAAGTGGTCTTTGAATGTAATCACAATAATCCTTACAAGAGAGAAGCAGAGGGAGATTTGACAGAAGAAAGCAGAGGACTGAAGCAGGGTGCTGCCCTGCTGGCTGGGAAGCAAGAGGGAAGGGTGACAACCAAAGAGTGCAAGGAATGCAGCTCCAGCTGTAAACTCAAGGAGATCGATTTCCTCTGCAGCCTTTAGAGGGCGCTAGGACCTCCCCGCCAGCACCTCAATTCCACTCAGGGAAACCTATTTCAAATTCTGGCTTCAGGAACTGTGAGAAAATAAACTGAGTTTGTGGAAATTTCGTACAAGATCCTTGTTTAAACGTATTTTCAAACTCTTCTTTATTCTTTATAGATAATATTAGGGTACTGACTGTACCCGGTTTGCTGAGGCATATCTCAGATTACTAATTTTTAATGAAAGTACATTGGATGGTGCACATTATTAAAATGCTTTGGAATATAACTGATTCTTTGATGATACAGAAATAGCTTCAGGATTTTGCAGAGCCTTGGAAAAAGTGATATAAATAAAAGTAGGCATTATATAAAAGTGATGCAAAATGATATGTTAGAGGTCTGTCTCAAAAATATAGAGTGCAAGCTGTTTTAATTATAGTGTCCCGTTGGCTTGATATTTTCAGGACACACCTCTTATTTTTGGTTATTTGAATTTTATATCAGCAAAAGCTGCCTGCTTATCAATTTTCAGAGAAACAGCTGCTAAAACTTTTACCATCACTATTTAGCTACAAAGGGGGGAACAAAGGGGCTTAGAAATTGAGCCTAATAAGATGGGAGCATGAGCCTGTTTGCTTCATCAGGAAGCTACAGCTTTTCACATGCCACAACGGTATTACATGTAGTATTGCTCCTCCAAGGGGATTAACACTCCTCCCTTCCCTCCTCTGGTACAGAACCGTTGAGGGTGAGGGGAAGCTGCTGGACCAAAGAGGCCTGTCAGCCTAACTAGCTCCATCTTCAGAGCTCACCGAGAAGTTAGAAAAAGCATTATATTTGAAGGGAATCAAAGTTTTGCCACCCTGAAGGTGACTTTTTGGGATATTGAATTTAAGATGATAAGAAATGACACTCAGAAAATACTTTTAACCCTCCCTATTTTCTTGCCCAAGAGATTCAGACAGAAACTGGCTTTGGGAAGGGGATCTTAGGATGTCACCTAAGCCTGGTTTGAATTAAATATGGTGAACAGAGGGCTTCAGGCAGGGGCATGATAGCTAGATACTCCTGTGTCTCATTGTTTGAGTTGCCTGGCAAAAATGTTCCTGCCACAAGTGTTCCACTCTTCCTCATCTACCTGTAAATCACCATTCTCATTTATGAAATCTAAGGCCCCACCCCTGCCCCACCCCACACTTTAATCCTTTGTCCAAAAATATCTCATACATCCAATGTTGCCTCACTATCTTTGGAATCTGTATACCTACGTGAGTTCCCCATGCACATGTATTAAAACTTTGATTTTATCCTATTAGTTTATCTCTATTAATTTAATTATTAGTCCAGCTAGAAGAACTTAGGTGGGAAGAAAACTATTAACTTTTTTAGCTCCCACACATCTCTCAGTTGAAAATGACTGCTGATAGCCTTTGAAGGTAAAATTATATTCATGTCCTATAAAAATTGCCAAGTAAATAAGAAACAGTAAATCAATAATGCTGTGGAGGTTTATCCAAGATATACAAGATAATCATTTAGTAGAAAATATTAACCACAAGATCTGGTTGGTGGCTCAGTGGACAGGTGCTGGCCTGCAAACCCAGAGGTCCCTGTTTCAATTCTCAGTAAGGGCACCTGACTAAGTTGCCAGCTGCCGAGGTCCTGCCGGGCCAGAGGAATGATAGACGGGGTAGGATTCTTAATGAAAAGACAGACACAAAAATGTTGGGGTCAGGAGGACTGCCACTCGTGGTGACAGCGCCACTTTATTGTTCACACAAAACTTATATAAGTTTTTCAAGCATTCAAACCTATCTCCTAGTGAAACTATTTTGGCTGAAAGTACTTTTTCCCACAAGACATTTGCTTATTTCTTAGTAACTAATTATTATCACTTTCGAAGCATACTACTTATATTATGTCTTTTCACTACACAGCTGCTATTTACTCTTGCTGAAGGTCAGCTTGTCCTCTAAACATGATGTGGAACTTTGTAATCATTGGAACTCTTCTCAGCCAAGCTGTTGACCTTTTGGCCATCAGCCCGCCTCGAAGCCCTGAGTCCGGCCGTGCCTTGACTCAGGGGGTCCCGACAGCCAGCCAGGTCTTCAGCCAGGTTTCCAGCTGGAGGCAGGTGAAAGGCAACCATACATTGATGCTTCTCTCCCTCTCTGCCTCTCTCCCTTCCCCTCTTTCTGGAAATAATAAATACCACCCCCCTTCAAAAAAAAGAACAAAGAAAATATTAACCACAAAATAACTGGATATTTCTCTTATGATACAGAAAAAACTTCCTGTATTTCCTTAACATGACAGATGACCTCCTTCAGCAGCCATCATCATCACTGATAGAATATTAGAGGCACTTTTCTTGTTTTGCACAGATACATGATACAGACATCTGTTATCTGATACTGTGTAAGTAATTAACAAAATAAGCATGATTAGCAAGTTGTGTGATGGTTACTTGAAAAGTAGCTAAATGAGTACTCTTAAAATTGATATGAGAATCCAGTAATGGCTCCAAAAAGAGTTTATTAAAAACCAAAAGACTTCAGTAGAAATATGTACCAGGGATAGTAGCAGATTAAGAAAAAAATTAATTAAAAAACAAAAACAAAAACAAGAAAACAAAAAAATCAGCCCTGACCGGTGTGGCTGAGTTGGGCATTGTGTCACAAAGCAAAGGGTCACCAGTTTGATTCCCAGTCAGGGCACATGCCTGGGTTGCAGGTTTGGTCCACAGTTGGGGCATGTGCAAGAGGAAACCATCAATGTTTCTCTCCTTCTCTTCCTCCCTTCCTCTTTCTCTAAAAATAAATATTGTTTTATAAAAAGAAAATAGTAATTATATTTAAGTTTTTTAACTCCAGAAAAATATATACCTTTTTTCTTTTTTAGTATATACTATGTGCTAGGTCCTATGCTAGCACTTTTCCTAAAAGATCCTTATGATCCTGTGAGGCTAGTTGAGAATATCAGCATTGGACGAGCAAAGAAATCAAGTGCTAGTTCTTTAAGTGTCTTGTCCCTGCAATCCCAGTGTTACGCAGTTGGAGAAAGCCAAAAATCCCCAACCCTTTGTGGTTTGGAATGGGGGTTGGGAGGAGCCTCAGTGGACCAGCCTTTGTCCTATGGGATCCAAGAAAATGAGAGGGGCTTTAACTATAGGATAGCGATGAAGAGACTTACAGAGCTGTGCAAAATTCTGTCGGTGGTCAGAGCTGTTTACTGTACCCATTATGTCATTGGCTGCAATTGGGGATTTTAAAATAAGGTGGCAGCCAGTAAGGGGTCTTTTGTTAAGCTCTCTACCTCTCTCCCAGACGGACAAGCAGACAGACAGGCAGCTTGAGGAACAGGAAAGGACTCACCTGGTTTGGGAGGGGAAAGAAGACATGCAGTTTGTGCAAAGGATGGGAATTACCTGCGGTATAAAGGTTAGAAGTGTGCGCAAGATCGTCCCTCAATCGAGTACAAGCAGCTGCCAGGAACTTTACATTATGGCTGGAAAATGCTAAGATGTGAACTTTTGCGTTTCTGAAGGATGATACTTCTTGCTTGTCTATTCTAAAACTGGCCTGATCTGCAGTACTGCATATTTTGGGTGTTTTTAAAGAGAGCAGGACTTAAGGGGAGAATTTCACCTTTAATCAAAATTTGTATAACCCTTAAATAAACAAAATACCTTTCCTCTCACCAAACTCTGTTATTAAGAATTTTCCCTTTGGTGAGGGCAAAATGAACCTCTTAAAACTGAAAAAACCCCAGGGGTTTTGTTACAAAATCATTATACTTGCAGTTAGTTTAAAAATCAGTGCTAAAAGAGATACTACAAATGAGAACATTTTCTCTTACCCAAGGCCCTGCTCTTCTGCATCTGTGCTTTTCTTTATAACTCATAGTAATTTCCTTTCTTTCACTTAACACTGATTTTCCTTATGTTAATATTGCCTCTGCCCACCCCGTTTCCCTAGTTTGCTATGTAAGTATGGCAACTTTTCCCCAAATGTTCTACATGTCAGTCAAACCTTTCCAGTCATTTCTTCACATGCTCAGATACAAGGAACAACCTACCAGCTCCCTTTCCCTCTCCCAGTCTCTCACCCTGCTGGTGAATGAAGGGGTTTTCATTTTCAAGGAACAATTTTCATACACGGGAAATGGCATTTTCTACTACAATACTTCAGTTAATGGTTACCTGTCAGTCTGGTGAAAATATTGTTTTGTCAAACAAAGCATATTGCTTAAACAACAAAGAAATTATTTTTTCTTAAAAATTTAAGCATTGATATATATAGTAATAGGTCAGACTTTTTCGTGCTGTAAACACCTTTTAAAACAAACATAAATTTCAACCAACCTTAGCAAACATTTAAACTTCTATAAATCTAATAAATCAAGACTTAGAAATCTAGTAAGCTAGAATCACCTAAGTCCTTCAAACATGTTTAAAACCACACAAAAAGTACAATTGTTACAAAACTTATTTCTACACCTGTACTTATTAAGTCCGGTACACAGGTATTAATACCACAAGCTTACTTTATTTTGTTGTGTCTTTTTATACCTTTCCTAAGGTGTTAGTAATGCTTATTGGGGTCTTTGTGCTATCCCAGCTGCTTCTCCAGTCCAGCACTCATGGATAGCTAAGGACATTCGAGTGGGTTAGGGCAGTTTTGTGCTTCCAATTTCCCCTTCAAAGATTTCACAAGGCCCCAGCCCAACACTAAAGTTCAGTGTGTTGCAACATTGTGTCTTTCCTTAAAATGAAGTGGTATCTGAGTTTTCCTATGTCTGGGTTGTAAAACTTGGTTATATAATTTGGCTATAACACTTTCAGTCTAAGTTTTAGGCCTTGCAGATAATTTGTATAACCACTGTGCTTGTTGGCCTAAGACCCTGGAATAACTGAACTGTGTACACAGCAATCATGGATGGGTCATTGCACAGCGTTTTCTAAAACATTGGTGAAGTTCTTTCTTGCCTTTAAAAGCTCATCTTGTTTGCTGCATCTGAACTTATTAATAGACTCATGCTATTTTACAAATAATATATTCCAATGAGTTGCTGTTTGCTTTCTCCTTGGTTTTCAAGTGTCATGACTGGGATGATGGGGTGATCTTTAAACTGGTTACTTTTTCTTGAGCTGTAGTGATGACCTCAACATTACAGCAACAACAAGGTCTTACACACACATTTTGAATATTTTACCAGCGCAAAGACACAGGGATCAGCCACCCTCTCCAGGTTTGTTTTTGTTTTTGCTTTTGATAGAGGAGTTGTTAAGTACAAGACTTGAATCCTCCAGAAACTTTTGAGTTTTGGTGCTTTTCTTGGACAAAACCAGTCACAAAGTTTTGTTATGCAAAATATGCCTTTTGGAGCATTGGCTTTTAAACTGGTTCTTAAGAAACAAATTACTCAGAAACCATTTGGACCTCCCCCCTTTACCTGAGTGTAGGATTCAGGTATAAAAACCTGCTTAAAGTGAAGAAGCATCAATTTAGTATCAAACTATAAACTGAAAGTGGCGGGAATAAGTCCAGCAAAGGCTGTGTATTATACTCATCTCTGTGCCCCATTGTTTCTGGTGGCTCAGCAAGAATTTGTGTTTGTTACCACATATTGCTCTTTCTCACCTACCTTTCCATTGCCTGCTTTCTCTTTGAAATCCCAGACCCTGCCCTCCTCTCCTTCATACAGGATAGTATATAAATCTCAACTCCCATCTCACATAAAGAACTTAAAAAGAAAACTATTCACTAGCATAAAAACTAGGTACTAAGGTGTACTTTAATAAACAAATTTATATGCATGCGTATACATATAACAAGTCTAACAAATCTTTGCACCATTTTTTCCTGTAGTACCACTAGTGACTCTGAGTAATGTTCATAACTGATTTTATCCAATTGATCAAATCTTGATTTTTTTAAAGGTGTCACTAATCCTGCCTCTTGCCTTCTTGGATTAAGGATATCTTATCTCCCATAAAATGTAACTATTTAAAGATTGGCTTAATGGAGACTTGGGCTCCTGCTTTGTCCCTACCTTTGTTTTCTGCATGTGTTTAATTTCTCTGAGCTGCAGTTATGTAATATGTTAACAGAGGATATTCCTACTTTATAGGCTTACTTAATAACATTATATAACTTACTGCCTTGCACACAGTGGGTAGTCAAAAATGGTGGGTAAATTATACATTATTTTCTTCTGATATCTGGGCCTCATCTCAGGTCCAGCAAACCTGGGGCTGTAAGGTGTGTCATTTCCCCAGATCATGCAGTATACACTTGGTGTGATATAGGATGTTATTAGTATGAATAAATGATTTTCAACATTTCTCATGTTATGGCACACATATATTATATTTAAAAAATAGGTATCATTTTGATTACTACAGGGAAAAAAAGCGTAATTGCTGACCCTTTTTGCCCCAAGGTGACATTTAAAAAAATCATGTGTCATTCTTCATATATAATGATTTCTGGTACCAAGAATTAACCAATTAGACACAGCCTTATTATGAGATGTGACCAATAAGGTACAACTCTATTATATGACTTATGTATATACTTATGATTCAAGACAGGACATTCACACTGGAGGGATCTTCTTGGGTTGAGTATTGTCATTTTTTAATTTGACTATCTGAGGGAAAAGAGGTCAGTGCCCCTGACTAAATAAGAGGGGTGATACCCTCAAAATGGAATTTATAAAAACTGTATATTTATTCTTTTTTAATAAAGATTTTATTTATTATTATTTTTAGAGAGAGGGGTAGGGAGAGGGGCAAAGAGGAGAGAGAGAGACATCAATGTATGGTTGCCTTTCACCTGCCTCCAGCTACAGATCTGGCTAGAGACCTGGCTGGAGATCTGGCTGGCAACCTGGTTATGTGCCCTGGCTGGGGAATTGAATCAGCAACCTTTGGGTTTGCAGGCCAGCACCTTATCCACTATGCCACCAGCCAGGGCTATATTTATTCTTATATGTTTAAACTTTAGTCACCTTCAAAAGACTCTCCATTTGATGCAATATACCTATAGAGACTTTTTTTCACTGCTCAAGATAGTTGTTGAACGTGTCAATTTTGATGTTTTTTACTGCTGCTGTTTTTTGTTTCACCTCTTCCACTTAGACAAAACTGTTTCCATTTGAAGATGTTCTTCATGGGGGATGGGGGGGGGGGCAAAAAAATTCTCTTGGGCCCAGATTGGGTGAACAGGCAGGGTGGGGCACAGGAGTCGTGCTGTTTTGGCCAAAAACTGCTGAACACTCATTCAGCATGACATGGGCAGGTGTGCTCCCAAGTTACCCATGAAGAAATGGGCAAATGTCAAGTCTCCAAAAAATGTTATTGAAGCCAAACACAGCCTGTTAGAACAATGCCAGGAACAATGGCTACAGATGGGTTCCTAGCAGGGGAAGACTGTACTAGCGAGGGCAGTGCTGCAGAAGTTAATTTTGATTTTCTGGGGTCCCCCCTCATAGTCGGATATTGCATGTTCCAAAAATTCTTGCAGAGCACCCATTTGAAAATCACTAGTATAAACAGACAATGGTGTTTCCATTCAGTGTAATTGCACTCTACTGTTATGGCTGGAGCTAACTCTATCTAATAGGCTGAATTGTAATAAAATGACTTGGATTGGAATTGGCCTCATATAATTTTTAATTGATGAAAATTGCACCCTATCTGTGTTGGCACAAAATGAAGGATGCAATTACTAGTAGTCAGGAAATACTGTAACACACCCCGTATTACCAATAACAGCTGTCGTTCATGTCATCGCAGTGCACATTACTTAGCCCCAGGACTTGAATTCAAAGGGTAACCTTCCACATCCTCTTCTGACCATATTAATTCTAAACCCCACAGGGGAGGGAAGCAGCAAGCTTGACTTATGTCCCTGTCATCAAGTACAACTGGAACCAGAAAGTCCCAGCACGACCCAGCTTACACCTAGCATCTGAATATTCCTGGCAGCATTTCAGTTTTATTTTCTAGACCTCTCATTTCCAAAGCTGAGCTTGGGCACCACAAACCTCAGGTTTAATTAAGTTTCCCCAGGACCTCTTAGCCCTAAAGACACCAAATTGAGTCATATTTTGCCTGCAGGTTTTTTTTTTTTTTTTAAAGTTTAATAAAAAACAGAGAAGTAACAAGATCTGGAATGGTCCTCACTTGTATCTATGCAGCCCTGAGGAACCTCGACAGTGAAGAATTGAGCAAATTTCTGAGCACTGGCCACACCCAGTGGACAAGTCTGAAGCCGGGAGCCCCCCGGGTTTGCTATGGAGCTCTGGGCTTCTCCCCATTCTCCCCAACCACACCCCCACTTCAACATTCTGCTTTCCCATCCTGTTCCCAACGACCTGCGCCCGCGGCCTTGGCCTTGGCCTTGGCCTTGGTCCGGCGAGCCCACCTGTGGTCAAGGAATAGGCAGGGTAATTTGTGGCCCCTGGTTGAGCGGGCGTCACCTAGGGCTCAGGGACCCCGGGCGCAGCAGCCAGGCAAGCTCAGCACCGCCCTCATGCCCCCGTGGCCGTCTCCCCTGTGGGCACGAGGCTGAGCTCCTTGGTCCCTAAGAGACTCTGCGGCCGCCCAGCGCAACTCACCAAGCACTGTACCTTTCGGTACTGCACTGCCACTGGGCAGGTAAAGGGAACTAGAGCAGCAGTCCCCGGCCCAAACTCTGTCCAAGGACCGCCCTGCTAGGACTGGTCGCTCTCCCTGACTCCTGCTTCCGCCGTGTCTCCCAGTGAGTTCCATAACAGGTCCGCATCCCAGAGTGTCAGCGATGCAGCTGGAGTGAGCGAAGCAGAAGCAGCCGCAGCCGCAGCCGCAGCCGCAGGCGCAGCAAGGAAGTGAAGCCTCCCAGCTTCTAATTCGGGTGGGCCTGGGGGGCGGGCTGAGTCTGGACCACCAGCCTGCACACCACGCAAAATCCGAGGCCAGGGCCGCCCTCCCGCGTCGCTGCAGAAAGCGGGAGACGCAGAGATGGCACCTGGTGTGCACCAGGTTCCCAGCAGCCACACCAACCCGGATCCGGGAGGGCTAATCAAAGGCTTGCCTCCCCTGAGGTTTTCTTTCCATCCTGAGGTGACAATGCGTGGCCCCATCAGTGTGTTATGGTGGCTTTGTAGAAACTGTAAATTAGGTCCTCAGTGACCAGAAAACTAGCGGTTTCTGGTACAGAAACTTAAGTTTTGACAGTGTAGAACACAAATTTAAAATGAGCAAGCCTACGCGATCCTCTTGTGTATTCAATACTCGGTACTCTTCTGGCCCGTGTGAATCAGACTTCAGGGAACTGCAAATACTACGGAATTTGACCTTAAGTCTCAAATATATGGGGCTCCTATAGGCTGAAATTTAAAAAAAATTTTTTTTTCTGTTAAGCTGTCAGGTCAATTTAATTATTATATCAAAGAATCTAACCAAAGACACTCAGGCACTTAAGGTTTATTGCCAGAGGGAGTTTAGGAGTGGGGATAGACGCCTGGGACTTCAAATAGGAGGAGAGCGATTCGCAGGCAGGGATGGGAGAGCAGATCTTTGATAATCAGATGTTGGCCCTGCTGCCCAGGTAGTAAATCTTCTGATTAAAAATGTTACCCCTGGGGGTTGGGGGTGGGGAAGTTACCTCTGGTAATTGTTCTCTTTTGAGCCAGGCACTCTATTTAAATTATTTTAGACAGTTAATGGAGAAGGAACAGTTTTTCCTATATCTTCTGGGTCTCCATTTCCTTTAGCTCAAAATAATCTGCATGCTAAAGTGGTACAATTTGGAGTGGTATACTCTGCTTCCCTTCAGATCATATGCATTTACCTTGTGGTGAATTCACATTTGTATATTTATTTTGTTGCCCTAGCCAAGAACATGCTGAATATTTCCTCAATTTTTTTTCTTTTTCAGGAGTGTTTTGAAATTTTCTTTATAGCCTTGGTGTATATGGCTCACTTAGTTAGATGGGTGTTTTCCCTGCAAAGCAAAAGGTTGTGGGTTCAATCTTAGTCAGGGCACATCCTTGGTTCGGGCACATAGCAAAGGCAAACTGCTTTCCTCCTGTAGGCACCCTGACTGGAGGGCTTGAACCCTCAACTTAGGTATGTGCCCTGACCAGCACTTGAACCCACAACCTTTGGTGTTTGTGATGATGCTCCAAACCAACTAAGACACGCTGGCCAAGGCT
This sequence comes from Noctilio leporinus, assembly GCA_004026585.1. Classification (NCBI taxonomy): domain Eukaryota; kingdom Metazoa; phylum Chordata; class Mammalia; order Chiroptera; family Noctilionidae; genus Noctilio; species Noctilio leporinus. The sequence continues at coordinate 4,795 of PVIW01015331.1, read as the reverse complement.
GTCCCTCTATTTCTCCCTGCCTTCCCTTTGCTCCGTAAGTAATTAAAATAGTTAAAAATAATAAATATAAATACACTTTTCTTTATATAAGATTTGCACATTTTGTGTTTAGTTTATTCCTAGTTACTTTCTTTCTGTTGATATTATAGGTAAAAGGTGTTCCTTCATCATATTTACTAACTTTTATTTGTATATGAAAAAAATGTTTTTATGTATTACTTTATAGCTTGGTGCCTGGCTGAATTTTCTGTTTTAGGTTTTTGCTCCTTCATTCTTTTAAGTCCTGCAGCAATATTATATCACTGCAAATTCAAATAGGTGAACTTCTTTCTCCAATTTCCATACCTTTATTTTCTTTTGTTTGATGGCATTGGCTAACACCTCCAAAAGAGTAAATTACTTAGCCAACTGTGTTATTAATACTTACAAAATAAAAAGATGAGCACAAGAAGCTTCACAAAAGAAGCTTCATTCTTTTAACCTCATTTGCTTTTTCTAAATCAGTTTACTTGGCAGGGAAACATCGTCAAGGGTTCTGTAGACCAGTCTTCTTTATTCTGCTTGTATTTAAATTAAGTTGAACTGGTTCCAAATTATATGGGTTAGTAATTCTAGGCTCAGCATTTTCCAAAAGGATTATCTTGGCATGAGGTTCTTGAATGCATGTTTTTCACAATTTCATAACTCATGATAATATTCTAAAAGGCTTATAATGAAAAATAGAATCAAAACCAAAGGAATCAGATGTTTTAAAATAAGTCATATGATTACACAATTAAAGAACTAACTACTCTGATCACAGTTCATGTGACAAGGCCCTGGCTTTTAGTTGTCTATGACCAATACAAAACACCAGTTTGAAGTGGCATCACTGGAAATGCTTCCAGGACTGTTCTTTCCTTTGAGCCATTGATTTACACAGGGGAGGAAGTTACTAGAATTTTTAAAATTGAATTTAATGTGGTCACATTTATATATATATATATATATATATATATATATATATATATATATATATGTTTCAAGTAAGCAATTCTACAATACATCAACTGTATATTGTGTTATGTGTTTATGACCCCATGTCAAGTATCCCTTCACCATTTATTCCTCCATTATTAGCCCCTTCTACCTCCCTCCACCCAGCCCATTTCCCTCTGACAATCAATATAACTGTTGTCTGTGTTCAGGAGTCTTTTTTTCTTTGCTTAATCCCTCACCCATCTCACTCAGTCCCAACACCTCCCATCTGACAGCTGTCAGTCTGTTTTCTGTATCCACAAGTCTTTCCACTTTGTTAGTTTATCTTGTTCCTTAGATTTCACATATAAGTGAAATTATATGTTACTTGTCTTTCTCTGACTGCCTCCATCTCTTAGTATAATACTTTCCAGGTCCCTTTATGCTTTCACAAAAGGTAAGATTTCCTTCCTTTTTACTGCTGAATAGTATTCCATTGTGTAATTGTATCACAGCTTTTTATTTATTTTTTAAAAGATTTTATTCACTATTTTTTTAGAGAGGAAGATCAGGGAGGGAGGAGGAATGGGAGAGAAACATCAATGTATGGTTGCTTTTCACCTGCCTCCAGCTATGGACCTGGCTGGAGACCTGGCTCGCAATCTGGTTATGTGCCCAGACTGGGGAATCGAATCAGTGGCTTTTGGGTTCGCAGACTGGCACCATTCCACTGAGCCACCAGCCAGGGCTGTATTGTAGCTTTTATATGCTGTCATCTAATGGTGGGCACTTAGGCTGCTTCCGAATCTTGCCTATAGTAAATAATGCCCCAATGAACATAAGGGTGCATATATGCTTTTGAAATAGTGTTTTTGGTTTCTTTGGAAGCCTTCCCAGAAGGGAACTTGCTGGATCATAAGGAAGTTCCATTTTTAATTTATTTTTTTGAGGTAATGCCTTACCACTTTCTACAGGAGCTACACCAAGCTACATTCCTACCAAACAATGCATGAGGGTTCTCTTTTAACCATATCCTTGCCAAAACTTGTTGTTTGTGGATCTATTGAAGATAGCCATTCCAGCAGGTGTGAGGTAATATCTCATTGTGATATTAATTTGCATGTCTCTGATGATTAGTGAGGTTGAGCATCTTTTCATGGTGTGAGAAGTATGTTCACCCATCCAAAACTCAAGAAATGGACTCAGAGACAGAATGTACAATGAAAGTGAGGCTTTAATGATGGTCTTACAAGTGTCGGTAATGTCTGTCTGGTAAGCAGGTACACATAATGGAGGTACAGTGGGCTTTTATTCCCTAGTGCGCAGCCACACACACCCCTCCCCTATTCCTCATTGTCTGAGTACTAAGGGAGGTACAATCCTCCCAATCACGTTTATAGATGAGAGGCTATTTCCCCTCCATTTGTCCTCGAAGGCATTTGCGGCAAGCTGAAGAAGTCCTGTTCCTGGTCCTAACTGCCACGTTCTCTCTCAGGCGTCCTGTTTACCTCCTTAGTTATCCAGTTTCCTCAGAGAACCTCTAACTGATAGATGTTGCGATTTGGCACATCTGCTAAGCTGGTTGTGCAAACTGACTACTAGCAACTTTCAATGGTGAGGGTCCTGCGTTTACTTCCCTTCTGGCCACTCATTTGACTGTAACATTCCCCTCTCAAGTAATAAGGACCCAAATCTTTGGGGACTTTAAACTTATGAATGCAAAAGTTAGGGTGGCCAAAGGCTGGGTGGGTGGCACCCATGTGGCCAGAGGTTCAAGAGAAGAGACAGTGGCCAGAAGCCAGGTGGCCCGAGGTCCCCTAGCCAGAGGCTGGGAGGCTGGAGGCCCCATGTGGCAAAAGGGCCAAGAGGGGAGCCCAAGAGAAGCTTTGTTCTGAGGACTTACGTAGGTGGTGGGATGGAAGTGAAGAAGTGACATTTTTATTGGCAGGAAAACATGGTGCCAGCTTTCCCAGGGAGATGTGACTGTCTCCCTGGTGTTGAGTCGCATTAGTTCTTTATATATTTTGGAGATCAGACCCTTGTCTGAGGTATCATTGTCAATTATGTTTTCCCATACAGTTGGTTCCCTTTGAATTTTGCTGATATTTTCTTTAGCTGAACAGAAACTTTTCAACTTAATATAGTCCCATTTGTTGATTCGTTCTTTTATTTCCTTTGCCCTTGGTGAAGTATCTGTAAACATATTTCTGTGTAGGATATCCAAAAGTTTACTGCCTATATTTTACTACAGGCCCTTTATGGTGGCACTGCTTATGTTTAAATCCTTTATCCATCTTGAGTTTATTTTGGTGTATGGTGTAAGTTGCTGGTCTAGTTTTATCTTTTTGCATGTAGCTGTCCAGTTCTCCCAACACCATTTGTTGAAGACTGTTTTTACTCCATTGGATGTTCCTTCCCCCTTTGTCAAATATTAGTTGACCATAGAGTCCTGGGTTAATTTCTGGGCTCTCTATTCTGTTCCATTGATCCATATGTCTGTTCTTATGCCAGTACCATGCTGTTTTGATGACAGTAGCCTTGTAGTATTGTTTGAAGTCCAGTATTGTGATTCCTCCTACCTTGTTCTTCTTCCTCAAGATTGCTGTGGCTATTCATGGGCGTTTTTGGCTCCATATAAATTTTTGAAGTATTTTTTCTATTTCTGTGAAGTCTGTCATTGGTATTTTAATTGGAATTGCATTGAATCTGTAGATTGCTTTGGGTAGTATGGACATTTTAATGATGTTAATTCTTCCCATCCATGAACATGGTATATACTTCCATTTATTTGTGTTTTCCTTGATTTCTTTCTTCATTGTTCTGTAATTTTCTGAGTATAGGTCTTTGACCTCCTTAGTTAAGTTGATTCCTAGGTACTTCATTTTTCTTGTTGCTATGGTAAATGGGATTTGTTTTTTTGCTTCTATTTATGTTGTTTCATTATTGGTATACAAAAATGCTTTTGATTTCTGGATATTGACTTTATACCCAGCTATTTTGCTAAATTTGCTTATTAGGTTGAGTAAATTTTTGGTGGAGCCAATCAGGTTTTGTATGTACACTATCATATCATCTGCACATAATGACAGTTTGACTTCCTCCTTTCCAATTTGGATAACTTTGATTCCTTTTTCTTCTCTGATGGCTATAGCTAGAACTTCCAAGACAGTGTTGAATAGAAGTGGAGAAAGTGGACAGCTTTGTCTTGTTCCTTATCTTAGGGGGAAAGCTTTCAGTTTTTGTCCATTAAGTATGATGTTGGCTTCAGGTTTCTCATAGATGGCCTTTATGATGTTGAGGTATGCTCCCTCTATTCCCATTTTGCTGAGGGTGTTTATCATAAATGGTTGCTGTACTTTATCAAATGCTTTTTCAGCATCTATTGATATGATCATATGGTTTTTATCTTTCAATTTGTTGATGTGGTGTATTCCATTGATTCATTTACGAATGTTGTACCATCCTTGCATCCCTGGGATGAAGCCCACTTGATCATGGTGTATGATCTTTGTACTATACTGCTGAATCCGATTGGCCAATATTTTGTTGAGAATTTTAGCATCTATGTTCATCAGATATATTGGCCTGTAGCTTTCTTTCTTAGTTGGATCTTGCCCTGGTTTTGGGATTAGAATAATGTTGGCCTCATAGAAAGAGTTTGGGAGTCTTCCCTCTTCCTGAATTTTTTGGTATAGTTTGAGGAGGATAGGAGTTAGTTCTTCTTTAAATGTTTGGTAAAATTCACCTGTGTAGCCATCTGGACCAGGGCTTTTGTGCTTTGGGAGATTTTGGATTACTTCTTGAATTTCACTAGTTGTTATTGGCCTATTGAGGCTTT
>PVIW01015330.1:0-20128 GCA_004026585.1 Noctilio leporinus | reverse complement strand
ATAGGTTCTTATGAATTGGTGTTTCAGGATTCTTTGGGTATAGTCCAAGTAGTGGAATTGCTGGATCAAAAGGCAGTTCCATTTTTAGTTTTTTAAGGAAACCCCATACTGTTTTCCACAGTGGCTGCACCAGCCTGCATTCCCACCAACAGTGTATGAGGGTTCCCTTTGCCCCGCATCCTCGCCAACACTTGTTGTTATTAACTGACCATAGAGTTGTAGGTTTCCTTTTGGCCTCTCTATTCTGTTCCATTGATCTAAATGTTTATTCTTATGCCAGTACCAGCCTGTTTTGATAATAGTAGCCTTTTAGTATAGTTTGATGTCTGGTATTGTGATTCCTCCTACCTTGTTCTTCTTTCTCAAGATTTCTGTGGCTATTTGTGGATCTTTTTGGCTCCATATAAATTTTTGAAGTATGTTTTCTATTTCTGTGAAGTATGTCATTGGTTTTTTAATTCCGATTGCATTGAATCTATTGATTGCTTTGGGTAGTATGGACATTTTAATGATGTTCGTTCTTCCCATCCATGAACATGGTATATGCTTCCATTTATTTGTATCTTCCTTGATTTCATTCTTCAATGTTCTATAGTTTTCTGAGTACAGGTCTTTTACCTCCTTGGTTAAGTTTATTTCTAGGTATTTTATTTTTCTTGTTGCTATGGTAACAAGATTTTTTTTTTCTTGCTTCTATCTCTGATGTTTTATTATCATCATAGAAAAATGCTTTTGATTTCTGAATGTTAACTTTATATTCAGCTCTTTTATTAAATTTGCTTATTAAGTTGAGTATGTTTTTGGTGGAACCTATCGGGTTTTCTATGTACACTGTCATGTCATCTGGAAATAATGACAGTTTGACTTCCTCCTTTCCAATTTGGGTACTTTTGATTCATTTTTCCTCTCTGAATAGCAATGGCTAGAACTTCCAAAACGATGTTGAACAGAAATGGAGAAAGTGGGCAGCCTTGTCTTATTCTTGATCTGAGGGAGATAAAAAGTTTTTAATAAATAAAATAAAATCTTTTAAAAATAGATGAATGTATAAAGAAGTGGTGTATATATACAATGGAATATTGGTCAGCCACAAAGAAAAGAAAGAAATATTGACATTTCAAAGTCAAGGGTGGACCTTGAGGGTATTATACTGAGTAAAATAAGTCAGACAGAAAAAGACAAATGCCATATGATTTTGATAATAAATAAACAAACACAAAATTTTAACAAACTCATAGATACAGAAAAATTTTGATGGTTGCTCAATGAGAGAAGGATTGGAAGACAGTATAAAATAATATTTACAACATTGTCATGGTGATGTAACGTATAACAAAGGAAATGTAGTCAGTAATATTGCCTTAACTATGAATGGTGTCAGATGGGCACTAGATTTTTCAAGGTGATTATTTTGTAAGTTATATAAATGTCTGATCACTACGATGCACACATGAAATGAATAAGTCAACTGTAATTGACAATTACAAAACTATTTTTAAAAAAACAAAGGGTAAACTGATAAGAGGATCTCTAAAAGGAGCTTTCCAGGGTTTGCCTGTTAGAAGATGAGGTGCCACATCTGCTAACAACCATAAGGAATTCCTGAAAATGACCCAGACATGAAAAAAAAAAAAAAAAAAAAAAAAAAACCTTTTCCTTTTCCTTTTTGCTTTCAGGTTACCTAGCTGAATATATTTTATTTTATTCTTTTTTAATTCTATCTATGAGAAATATTGATAATCTTATGTTTGAGTTCAATAAGAATGTATTGATTGCCAAATGTGCTAAGGACTAAAAATATGGAGAGGAACAAAATGTGCTTCTCTGAAATCCTCAATAATTTTGTGGGGGGAGATAAATACAGAAGCAAATAATATCACTGATAACAATCTAAAGAGAGGAGCAATTACTATTCCCAAGAGGCCTGAGTCAAAGCCACCCAGACAAAATGGCATTTGAGCTGGTTCTTCAAATGAATAGGAGTGAGGTAAATAAAACAGAAAGATGGGCATTTCAGGAAAAGGGCACTGCATTGGTCAGGGGAATAGGGGAATCTGCATTTTATACTTAATGAACAGAACAGAGATCAGAGAGAGGGGAGAACAAGCAGGTAGGAAGGGAATATGGGAATCAAAATCCTGCGGAGTAGATTGGATTTTATGGAGCATATAAAGATCTATGACAGGAATCTGACATACTCAGTTTTGTTCAGCAGCAGGGAAGGACAGAAAGTCTCATTAGTGGGATCATTATGGTCTGCAGAGCTGTAGGCATGTCTTTCTATCTGTGTTCCAGCACCCAACATTTGAGATTATAAGTGGTCAATAAACATATATTGGTTGAATGTGAAGGAATAACCTAGATTCATGGAAGTTTCAATTGGCTTGAAAATATTGGTAAAAATAAGAAACCAGTTTAAGTAGTATTGCTACTTAGACCAAAGCAGAGGGACTTAGGTACACTTTCCAGGGCTGTTTGCCACCTCTGATTCTGTCAGCAATTCCTGCTCTTGAGGCTGAAGACAATTAGAATTTGACCATGCTCTTTTTGTTCCCTCCCTGTCTGCTCTTCTGCATCACATTTCCCATTGCAGCTCTGTTGTAATCTAAGTTCCTTTAAAAAGAAAATAACATTTTTAAGTGTCTGTCACCACAGTTCCTTGTAATGAGAAATGGAAGGTGTGGCTTCTTTGACAGAAAAATGACAAGACAGAGTACTGGGTAACCCCAAGGTGTTGGCATGTGGTAGACAAATTTATTCACTGAGCTAGATGGAAAACCCTGTCTGCCTTTCCAACTCGTTTTATAATTAGCTTTAATTGCTATTTATGCTTTCAGGATCTGGTGCTTGGCATGAAAACCAGTTCCCTTGTGGCCTGTATTTAGGTGGAGGCACTAGGCGTTGCTGAGTAAATACAACGATAATGAAATTCCAGCAGATGTTCAATGAGTCTTTCATCTGTTTGCAGGAATAACAAGTAGGGGTGGCTTCCTTTGGCCTGGAGTGGAAGTACAATTATAAAGCAAGGGACCTGGGTCTTGTTTGTAGAACTTACCAAAGAAACTGATACCCTCTGAAAGTGCCTCTTCATTCCAATGTCACTTCAGATAGGGCAGGTAAAAGGATTATACTGGTGTCACTGGCCCCAACCCATTATCTCCACAAGCTAACACTGAATGGGGTAACTTAACCCTCAGGAAGATAGCAAATTGCTGTGTGTGTACTCACATTTACAATTGGCAATTCCCATGAAGTAATGTGGTTGTTCTGAAGACAGTTGCTTCATTAACAGATTGGTAGCAGAACATGAGATGCTTCTTGACCAAAGTGGAAGAACAAGTCCAGGGTCCTGCCCTGATGCCCTTGTGCCCAACTAGATTCCCCCAGGGAAGCAAGCCTGAAGATTAGACAATTCTCACATATCTCACATATCTTTATTTTCAAATTGTGAATTTGACCTTAAAATCTCAATAAATTTTCCTTAGAGAACATCATGCTGAGTGAAATAAGGCAATCAGAGAAAGATAATTACCACATGTACAATTGTGATTCGAATGCACAAACTGAACTAACAAACAAAATAGACAGACTCAGAGACAGAGAGGAGGCTGATAGCTCTGGGAGGGGCTGTACTTTGGTGGTGGAAGGATTGAGCAAGTGAGAAAAAAAAACCCTCATGGACTTAGACAACAGTGTCATGATTGCAAAGGGGAGGCTGGTATGTGGAAGTAGAAGAGAGTATAGAGGGGATAAATGGTAATGGAGAATATACAATAAAAATAATATAATTTTTAAAATAATATAAAATATTTTAAAATTAACTATATTTAATTGTATAAAAATTTCCCATAATTCATATGATTTCTTCTTTTTAATTAATGTACTAGTTGTTTTTATGACCATACTAGCATCTTTAAACTGAATGATCTAGTTAATTGCTTATAGATTCTTTTTGATTTCTATATAAAGATTGTTGCCTTTGTGGCCTGTAACTTTTAATTCTGTATATACAATAAAATTCAACCACAAAAGATATATTAGAAATCACCAAATAAGAGAGAAAATAAAATTTGAGGATGTGACATGTTTTGTGACTTCTTTTTTGATGGGACAGGATGGAAAGACTAACATCTAACCCATGTCCTTACTCTGTTTATGACTTTGAGAGCCTGTCATTCACTGTCCATCTCCATCCAGCCAAGACTCATTACCAACCCCACTACCTTCAACTATTAACCCCAGTTTAGAGTCACCCCATCACCAACCTCCAGTCCAAAAGTACCAAAATAAAAAAGGCAGCTCTCCTACTCTTTGCCTCCAAATTCCCTTTTATTGATAGAAATCTTATCTATTGTGTTTCTTAACTAGGGGCATGGAAGATTTTAAAGGTTATTCAAAATTTCACCATCCAGATATCCCTTGTTGACAATTTTAAAACTTTTAAATAACATATTATATACATGGTGAAAAATAGTTACATGCCAAATGTAAACACTGCTAACATTACCTTGGGCTTCCTTTCAAACCAGAAAAGGAAATTCATAAAGCAGAAAAACATGCACAGCCCTTTACATGATTTACAAAAAAAGTTTAACATCCATACTAGTTTATATCTTTTCCTTTCCACTTAATTATATGTCTGGGAGAGTTGCATGTACTGAGTGTGAATTCCTTTACTAATCTTAATAGCTCATTCTATGGATGCATTATAACTGATCTGTCCAGTCTCCCATGAGACACTTAGAAGAAATAAACTAACTGTAACAAACAGTAGACATAGCCCCTCCTTGCCACTTCTTGCCAATTCTCAAAAACATTTTGCAAATGAGAATAATAATGGCAAATGAGTGGATACATAGAAAGCACTTTAAAAGGGCATCTGAAACAAAGTAAGTTATTATAATTATTAGCTGTTAATATCAGTATGATGTTGCATTAGAAATTTTTAGATAAATATGAGCTGTTATTGTCATCATACTTTCCAATTAGAGAATGTTTTAGGTAAATATCAATAATGTCACTCCTAAATTTATACCCACATGAGAGCCCATCTTGTATTTTTATTCAAACCCTTCAGAACATCTAGAAAGACTAAAATATCTGTGGCCTATTGTAGTAATGGAGTTTTATCTTCTAAAACAAAAGAAAATTCCCCACATGAAGCCACAGCTTAAGTTCTGATTTGTGAAATAGTAGACAAGAATATCAAGGGAGAAGTTGCTAAAGAGAAATAGAGACTAACCCCACAGGCAATTTACAATGCAAGGAAAATTGTGGTGGCCAGAACATAATTACCTGAACTGGAACTCAGCCAGTGTGTCTATTTGCCCAAGAAAAATAAATTAGACCAGATGTTTGGGGGAAAGGGTTGAACTTTGGCCAATGTTTCCCAGGATAATTTTTTCATCAGTAGGAAGGTCATTATACCCAGGCATTAAGAAGAACCATAGAAATTTAGGGTATATGGAATCAAATTCTAAGTGAACAGTTAGCCCAGTCTCTCATTCTACAAATGATTTACTGACTTTTCCAAGTAACAAAGCCAGTTAACAGAAGAGTGAGGGTTAGCTGAAAAGTCTTTTAGCATCCAAACCAGTGCTTACTCCAAAACATCACTGCCTTATTTATATAGCCTTAAAATACTCATTATTGCTCAAAATATAGCAAGATACATGTGTATAGGAGATAATTAAATGTTTTTAAATTAACTCCTATAAGTGAGGTCATATAAATATTTAAGAGATTAGGATGGTTTTGTTCTTGGAGGGAAGTCATTTAAACTTCTTTACATCCTAGGAGTTCTCCCTTTATGAGGAGATTAAATGATGCAGTTCTAATCCTTCATCCCTCCCTGTCCCTCACTTAGAATTTATTAATATTGCTTTTGTAATATTTTGTATGTTAGATGGTTTTACATAAAATGTATTAAAATAAAATGACATTAAAACATGTTAATGTCATTGTTTTGCACAAAATCTCAATGCTTTATAATATTTTAAATTTTATTTTGGGAAAATTTGGTAGATTAGTATGATCTAAAGCAACACAACAGATGTTGAAGGTGAGCTTTGAGAGAGTGACTCCACCATTTGTGTGTGTGTGTGTGTTACCATAATGAACCAGCATTTCTAAAAAGCCATTCATTTGGCATCCACAATATTTATTTAAAGCTAGCCAAGAAGAAAGAAACCAAAGTTGGCAAGCTTTTTGTGTGATTGTTCCGATATTAGTCTCATGGTATCACTGGCAGAGCAATCATTAAAAGTATGCCTGGGTATTTTTCTTATTTTCTTTTAGTTTTTTATAATAATTTCCTAAAGTTTGACAAAGAAGAAGATAGAGAAAACAGTTCTGGAGATCCATTGTATAACAACATGACTGTTTAACTCTACATAAAAACGTATTCATAAAAACGGTAAAGGTGATAAGTTTTGTGTTATGCATTTTTTACTATTAAAAATATTTTTTGAAAGAGAGAAGTATGCACTTTTTCAGTTTTCTCTCCTTCCTGGTGGCTGGGATGAAGATGTGATAGCTGAAGCTCTGGCTGCCATCTTATGCCCTGCAGCGTAAGTCATGTGCTGAAGATAGTAGAGTAAGAAGATACTGAGTAAAGGGATCCAGTCTCTGACATTGAGGGCACTAAGCCAACCCTGCTCAGACTACTTCTGAGTTTCTTTTTCCAAGATTTTAAAAATTATTTTTAGAGAGAAGGGGAGGGGAGGAGGAAGAAAGAGGAACATCAATGTATGGTTGCCTTTCTCCTGCCTCCAGCTAAGGACCTGGCTGGAGACCTAGCTTGCAACCTGGTTATGTGCCCTGCCTAGGAAATTAACCAGTGACCTTTAGGTTCACAGGCTGGCGCCAATCCACTGAGCCACGCCAGCCAGGGCCCTGAGTTTCTTTTATGAAGAGAGAAATACACTTCTATTATATCTCATTTTTTTAATTGCCAAAAATATATTTGCTTCACATGCATCAAACATATCAAGAGAGTGAAGTTGTAGTCCCAAATATGTTTATCTTATTTATTTTGCATGGATGTTCTAGTAGGGCTATAATACAGAGTATTACTTCTCAAAACGTGGTCCTCAGACCACCAGTAACATTAGATTTACCTGGATGTTAGGAGTGTTAGAAATACTCCAGGTCTACTGACCTGATATACTGGGTGCTGGCCTGGTGACCTGTATTATGTTAGCCACCTATCCAGGTAACTTTGGTGCACAGGAAAAAAGACAACTATTCACACAGATGTTACACAAAGTAGTTCTGTTTGTACAGAGTTAGGGCTAAGAGCTGGTGTCTGTGTCAAGAATCCTGAGTTTGAATCTTTTCTCTACCACTTCATAGCTATATAGCACTACAAAGGTGACTTCACTTCTGCAAGGCTCAATTATCCCAATGATAAGATTGTAAATTAGCATTGCTCATATTCTAAGGTTCATGAGAAGATTTTATAGAATAGTTTGTATAAAGTTCTTAATTGGCACATTTACTATTAAATTCAGAATCAATAATTATACCTTATTAGTGTTTCACATAGTATGAAGCCTCAAATAAACACAAAACAAGAATGATAAATGGGTAGAAGAATGGTAGAAAAATCCTAGAGAAGTTCTTTGCAGAAAATGAATTAATAAAACTGAAATGGTACTAAAAATCACTTGTGAAGAAGAAACAAATTAAGAAAAATTAACAATATTAATAATTAGCATTTGTTAACTTTTTACCATGTGCCAGATATGTTCTAACTATTTTGCATGTTGAACTTAATGAACCCTTCTAATAATGTCTAAGGAATGTACTATTATTACTCATATTATTATTTTATATGAAAAAACAGGCCCATAGAAGTTAAAAAATATCCCAAGGACACACAGCTATTGAAAGGTAAACCAGATTTTATTTCAGGAATTTAGCTCTAACACCTATATTCTTAACCTCAGCCCCTGCATTTCAGAGTGTGTTTCTGCTTCTGTTCAGAAGTATCATATATGGAATGAAAACCTCTAACCCAAGTTAGAATGAAGGGAAAGTTCAATTCATCAGCTTTTATTAATCACTTACAATATATGAATGCCTTAGTTTTAGGCCTTCTATAAGCATTGAAACATTTGGGTATAGTTTACTTGGGTGTACAGAAAATACCTACAGGAAAATTGGGAACAATATTGGGAAGAAAAGGCTGAGCCATTCAGCTGGCAATCAAGATCAGCCAGCAGAGCTACACCCTGCAGGGCCAACTTTGAAAAACCCACTGTCAAAATTATCCTACCTAAAGTGGGGAGAGAGCTGGGATATTTAAACACTAACTCCTGAGAGATATTTATGAAGATTGCCCCTGGGATGTTAATTTCCTATGAATTCCTCCCACTCTGGCTTCTTGCCATAGTGCCCAAAAAACAGAGAGACCCTCTAGATTATTTTTTTTTTAGGGAAAAAAGAGAGAAAAGAAGAAAAAGAAAACAGAGAGGAAAGAAAGACAGACAGACAAAAGCTTTAAGCCAGAGCATAAAATGGTGTTGGGAGATCTGAACAGGGGCATGCAAAAATAAATAAATAAATAAAACTAGACTACCAAATTAACACTACACACCAAAATAAATTTGAGATGGATAAAAGACTTAAATATAAGCTGTGACATAAAAGTGATAGATGAAAACATAGGAAGTAAAATTTCAGATACTCCATGAAGATATATTTTCACTGCTATATCTCCTAGGGCAAGGGGAATAAAGGAAAGAATAAAGAAATGGAACTACATCGAACAAAAAAATGAAAAGAGAATCCACCACTTGGAAATACATATTTGCCAATGACATCTTGTACAAAGGTTTGATCGGCAAAATATATAAAGAACTCATATCAATCAATACCAGGAAAGCAAACATTCCAATTATATCATGGACAAAGGACCTAAACAGACACTTCTCCAAGGAATACATACAGAGGGCTCATAGACATATGAAAGAATGCTCAATGTCAGTAGCTATGAGAGAGATGCAAATTAAAATCATAATGAGATAACACCTTACACCAGTTAGATGGCCATCAGTAAAAAATCAACAAGTGCTGGCAAGGATGTGGAGAAAAGGGAAAACAAATGCATTGTTGGTAGGAATGAAGACTGGTGCAGCTACAGTAGAACAGTATGGAATTTCCTCCAAAAACTAAAAATGGAACTGCCTTTTGATCCAGCCATTCCACTGCTGGGATTGTAACCTAAGAATTTTGAAACACTAATTCGAAAGAACCTATGTGACCCCCTATGCCCATAGCAGTGTTATTTGTAATAGCCAAGTGCTGGAAATAGCCCATGTGCTCATCAGTAAATTAATGGATCAAAAAACTGTGGATCATAAACTGCTATATATTCTTTCATATGGAATGAACTTGTCCCTCACCCACGTGTGTTGGATAAAAATTCAGAAGGGATAGCTTGGGAGCAAGGAGTACGAGTCCCATACTAGGACCCCCAAACCAGGGTTCCAATGTCAGAAAGATAACTCTCCACAATTTCTGGCTGCAAAATCCAGCAGGAATTGTTAGTGGAAGAAATTTCTGGAGGCCCAAGCAGTTCCTCTTAAAGAACCCACAGATGGACTCTTTTCCTCTGAGCTCCAGCACTGGGGTAGCAGCTTGAAAAACACTAATGGCACAAAGGGAGGAACTATAATGTGTGACATCAAGGTGAGCAGAGGTCGTTGTCCTTTTTCTAACTGCTACCCTTTCCCACAGGGCAAGCAAACTGATGTCATATCTGAAACTCCATCAACTTGGCTAACACTGTTTGATTCACCTTGACTCCATCTCATCCATCTTACCAGTCCACCCAAGCTACTTTTCCATATGAATGGCTGGCCTTGGCCCATGCTTCAGAACTTCCTAACTCTTATCAAATAAACAACAGCTGGCCTCAGTGAGCCCTATGCCTGGCACTAGCAGCAGCTAGCATAGCTTCACACCTTGGCTTCGATTGGAAATCTCCAAGCCCAGCACTAGTAGCAGCCATCTCAGATTGCTTTGTAGCTCAGGAAGGGTGGTTCCAGGCAAAACGCAGGTGGGGGCTGACCTAGGCCTCTACCAACCAAAAAATTCTAGGGCCAGTGTACCCAGTGCACATCAAAAGACCACCCACTCTGGAAGACAAAATTGAGTAGCTATATGTGAAAAATTAGACCTAGAACCTGCTTCTGATAAAAAATCATAAGGCAAATTAGGAAGACAATCTTGGTGCATTTGAACTATGATTACCTTTTTAAATTGAGCACACACTTATATTGGAACTCATAAATCCAACTTTGAAGTATTTACCCTAGTGAAATTAAAAACCTAGAAGCCAAAGTTTATAGTAGCTTTATTCATAATTGACAAAACTGAAAACAGTCCCAATGTCTTTCAATGGATGAATAAATAAACTGTCCATATCAAAATGCTACTCTACTGATATATGCAACAACAGGGCCAACAAGTAACTTATGCTGAGTGAAAGCCAGATTCACAAGACAATATTGTATGGTTCTATTTATTTTTCCAAGTTCTATTTTGGAGAAGGTTAAAGTAAAAGGACAGAGGATAAAAAAAAAAAAAAGAGGGGGGACAGAGAGAGGACACTTCAGTGTTTGCCATGGGTTGGAATGAAGGAAAGCATTTTCTTCAAAGAGGATTTAGGAAGGTGGAACTATTCTGTGTTGATTATGATAATAATTATATGATTATAAATTTGTCAAAACTCAGAAAACTATACAGTAAAAGTTACTTTTCTGAGTTCTACCCTCTGGAGAGAATTTAGTGGATCTGGGCAACAATTGCAGGAATATGTGGCCTGGGTGAGTGAACAGCTGAAGAAGAGGCCAGAAGCAAAGCCTGTGCAGGACCTGCAATGGAATCTTCAGCATGGGGTGATCCTGGCACATCTCATTGAGATTGTTGCAGGAGAAAATCAGAATGGAGTATAACTGAGTCCTAAAAACCAACAGGATATGAAGAATAACATAGAATATGTGCTTCAATTTGTGGCCTCCAAAAAAATTCATATGCAGCAGATACTATGGAGGGAACCCTGAAATACATCATGAGGCTGGTCCTTGCTTTGGCAGCTTATTTAAAACCTGGCTCTGTTAGGACTGGACTCCAGAGCCCCTCTGTAGGGTCACCTGCCACACTATGTTATTGCTGTAGCCCAGGGACAGCTGCAGTTCTGACTGATATGTGTCATGACACATGGTGGCTGGGACAGGATGTCTTTTTGATATAGAAAGCATGGGTGAGGAGTTTGAGAATCCATGCTGGAGCATGCAGTAAGAAGGACAGCAAAGGTTCTTGTCTGAGGCCAGCTGCTTCAGTCTGACTTCACCCAATCCTATTCACAGAAAAAACAGTGAATCTATTATCACCCAGTCAGAGGGAGAAGGAAAATTTTTGTGATTATTCATTCTTAAGAAATAAAGATCAGGAAGAGGAGGCAGATTCCATTACCCCAAGGCTCACAACCAGACAGCCTCACAACCTGTCTGGAGACTTCATAGGTAGAACAGCTGTTGAATCAAGAAGAACACTTAGAAAAATAAATGGAGGAAGCCAAGAAAATGTATCAGGATTACAGACCTTTTTGATCAATGTGTCTTCACCTGAAGATGAACATTAGGGGCCCTTGTCCCTCTGTGAACCAGGAGTCAATCTTGAGGAGCAATTGATTATAATCCAAAGTCATCTGGATCAGAGTATTGAGGATAACCATGACTCAAAGAAGTACTTGCTGGTATGTAAACAAGAAGCCAGAAACTTACAGGGGATAATGGATGCTTTGCAGCAGAGGTTGACTCAGCAGGACACATCTGTACTTCAGCTCAAACAAGAACTACTAAGGGCAAATATGGACAAAGATGAGCTGCAAAGCCAAAATGTGGATCTTCAGAAGAAGCTAGATGAGAGGAACCAGCTCTTGGGAAAATACTTTTAAAAGCTGAGGCAGAAGGATCACCTCTTTCAGCAGGACCAGCCAAGTTGAAAGAAGCTCTCCAGAAACTCTTAGTCTGGTTATCAACAGGTGAATCTAAAGCAGGACCTAGAACACAAAGATGTCCTTCTGGCTCACTTTATAAAAAGAGAGGCAGATGAGGTGACCAACAACAGTCCTATGTTTTAAAGCAATGGTTTTCTTCCTCCAGTGGCAGAAAAGTGTGCTGCTTCAATCACACAGTGGGACCAGCACCTGCAACTTACTTGAGATACCCTCAGCAGCCTATGCAATAGCTTCAGAGGCTACAATCTTCACCGTCACACCATCAACAACTTGGAGTAGGGCATCTCCAAACTCATGGAGTGCCTACATATCATGGGGAGCCAAAAGAAACAGGAAAAGGGGATTCAGAGAAAGACTCCAAGAACTCAACCAGGTAGTGAATACTGGGAGTCCTGGTCCCCCTAATTCAAGGTTGCCTCACTCACAGAGCTCTCCAACTGTCAGCAGAACCTGCATTAATGTGCTCTATTTTCCTGATGGTCACTTACATGCTTTATGGTCAATAAACCAAAGAGGTTGGGGGAGGTGACATAAAGGATTTTAAAGTAGTTATTGACTCAGAAGGGAATCACTGGTATCACTTCAAAGTTCTGGCTCCTGAGTTTGGCACTGTCAGAGAGAAGGTTTTTCATGATAATGATGCCATCCCTAGATGAGAAGGGGAAATTGTAGCCTGAGTGGAAGGTCATAGAGAGAATTAATGCTGAGTATTAAATTGGGGCTTGTGGAACTTGGCATTCCCCAGCTGCTTCACTCAGGAAAGAGTACCAAAACTAGAAAACACTTAAGAATTTTCTAGTTCATGCTGCCAAAATAGAAACTTCTCCAACTGTGGAAACCACAGGCCAGTACTGTTTTTGTGGCTGACATATGTGTTACTTAAAATCCCTGTCCAAAAGTAGACCATGAATTCATCTGGAGTTTCTTTTCCATAGAAATGTAGTGTTTCATTCTATTCTGAGGGCAAAAACCAAAGGCCTTACCCAACAGGGATGAATGATCTTGCTCTTGCATGGGCATTGTTGCTATTATCTGAAACCTGGGAATTATATGCATCACTCTTCTGTGTTATAGTATTATTTTAATTGGCCACAGTGGTTGCAGCAATTAAGAGTCCCAGCAGTTGTACTCACAGACAAGGAAAAGGTACCAGCATTTTTGCTTCTTTATAGCTATTACAAACCAAAAATAGCTCATGGTTGGTACCAAAAATGAAATTTTATCTTCAGAAATCTTTTGGACTGAACATGGATGGTGCTGAATTGTTATTGGATGGAAAGGGGGCTACACTATGCTAAAACCATAATTAAGACCTTAGGCTGCTTATTGTGTCTTAACTGGTTCTGCAATTTGTCATTTAGCCCACGGAAGACATAGTCCATACGCTGCTAATAATAAAGTTGAAGGGAGTCTTCAACTTTAGAGCCATTTTCTTTCCTTACAACTGATCAACCTTGTACTTGAAAGAAATAAGGAGTGAAAGTCTCCTTAAAAATTCAGGTGGGTATGGAAAGGTGCTGCTACCCTTATTTTCTTGACTCTCTCATGACTTTCTTTCACTCATGGCACTTCCTTTGCAGTCAAAAGGAGACGGACTATTAATTTTCGTATTTGTGTTCTATGAAATATTAAGCATGAGTTATTGGTATGTCCCTCTTTATTTCAAAACCAGAGCTATTTCTATATTTAGCCTAGGCTGATCCTTTAGGGCATATGGAAACCTTGGGGCGTAGAGCATGAGTTATAAATGTCAGGGTTGATTCTGGGTAAAAAAATCCTAGTATTGTTTCTCATGTGCAACATTGTCAAGTGTAGAAGCTAAAAGAAAATAGTTAAACTTATAGAGATTACTTAATAACTTGGGTATTCTCATTCATTCATCAAATATTATCAACCAGTCAGCCATTTTATATACAATGGAAGAGAAAATTTTGTCCCCCAAAAGCAATCTGCCTGTGACCACCAATATACACTACCTGTTAAAAAATTGGATGGATCAGTTGTAGGTTATTGAGCTGTCTGTCTCGTTCATCTCCCTTTTCTAACCATTTCAACAGTCTACTCATTGGAGCTGTGAGATAATTTTTTATTTTATATAGATATGTCTATTTAAAATTTTTCATATTTGGAGAGAATTCTTTTTTTTTTTTTAAGATTTTATTTCATTATTTTTAGAAAGAGGGGAAGGGAGAGAGGCAGAGAGGGAGAGAGATATCAATGTATGGTTGTCTTTCACCTGCCTCCAGCCACAGACCTGACTGGAGACCTGGTTTGCAACCTGGTTATGTGCCCTGGCTGGGGAATCGAACCTGCGACTGTTGGGTTCGCAGGCTGGTGCTACCGGGGTGAGAATTCTTTTGTACTTATTTGCTTTTTGCTGAGAACAATGTCTATTTTATAACTTGAATGTTCCATATATTCTTAATTCTGTATATTGTATCCATTTTCTGGAGAACCCAGTAGCTCTTAAAAGCTCTTTTTATCAGCCTTTGTGGTTTCTTATTATAATCATACAAATGATAACTAACTTCTGTTACAGTTCTACTTTCCATTTTATTTGTGAAGGTAGTTTTACATAGTCAATTTGAATGCTCCTCTAGTAGACAGGAGCTCAAAAGATACCTGATGCCTTTCATGTAAGCTTACCTGTTCTACTGAAGAATAATTTATCATCAGAAATTACTAGGAAAGCTTAGAAAAGTCAGCCAAAAGCAATAATAATTCATTATGAGAGAAAACAGAAGAAAAATATATTCTCAGTATTTTTCCTGGAATTCTGCAGAAAAATATCCTCATGTCACTAATTGGTCTTGCATGAATTTTAGTGTTTTGCTATAGGACAACATAACAATTATCTGGCCAAGATTCATTATTATATTTCCAGTGCAATTTATCTTGAGTGTCTATCTTTCAAAACAATTTCCACTTGAATATTTTCTTTCAATAAATATTCTTACCATCATATAGAACCTTTTCAGATGGTGGTAGAACAGGAGGAGATACTGTGCACCTACTCCTAGAACCAAATTGGAAATAAAAGATAAGAGAGAATTAGACAGCTGAAATAAACTGGGGACTACAAAAAGAAAAGAGAAAAAAAAAAAAAAGACTTAACCAAGAACAGGGAAAAAACACCACAAGCAGTAGGAAGAGTGATGTTGTTAAAGGGGCCAGCCCATTCACACAGGTGGTGGGCCAAGGTGACAGCATGGCTGTGGGAGCTTCTGCTTAAATGAGAGTGGCCAGGACCACAAAGCTGGCTCCCAAGCACATAGCACCAATGCTGAGATCAGCAGACCATGAAGCACCCAGTGGTGAAAGCCAAGAGGTTTGTTTCCACTGGGAAGAGAAAAGATTCACTGGAGACAAAACCATTACATTTTTCCTTATTTTTCTTTATTCTGTTTTTTTTTTTTTTTTTAATTTAAAGTTATTGTTATTGTATTATATCCATCCCCCTTTTAAACCCCTTTGTCCCCTTCCCCACCTACCCAATTTCCCACAAAGTCAATCCCACTTGGGATCCATATCCATGGTTCTTCCATATTATTTTCTTAACTAAACTGATCCCAATTTTCGCCTCCTCCGCCCCTTTCCCTGCTCCCCACTCACCCTTGCCCACAAAAGGTCTATTCATTGTATTCATGTATCTGGTCCAGTTTAGATTGTTGTTTGATTTGTTCATTATTGTCTGGTAATGGGTGAGATCATATGGTTTTTGTCCTTCACTGACTGGCTTATTTCACTAAGCATAATACTTTCTAGTTCCATCCATGTTGTTAGGAGCTCCTTCTTTCTTTCTGCTGTGTAGTATTCCACTGTGTAAATGTACCAAATTTTTTTTTGATCCAGTCATCCACTGAAGGGCATTAAGGCTGTTTCCAGCATTTAGCTATTGTAAATAACACTGCTATGAACATAGAGGTACATAAGTTCTTCTGAATTGGTGTTGTAGGGTTCTTCAGGTATAGTTCTAGTAGCAGAATTGCTGGATTAAAAGGCAGTTCCATTTTTAGTTTTTTAAGGAAACCCCATCTGTTTTCCATAGTGGCAGCACCAGCTTTCATTTCCACCAGCAGTGCACCAGAGTCCCTTTTCCCTACATCCTCACCAACAATTGTTGTTTGTTGATTTGTTGATGATTGGCATTCTGACAGGTGTGAGGTGGTATCTTAATGCAGTTTTAATTTGCATCTCTCTGATGGCTAGTGATGTTGAGCATAATTTCATATGCCTCTGGGCTCTTTGTATGTCTTCCTTGGTGAGTTACCTGTTCAGGTCCTTTGCCCATTTTTTAATTGGACTGTCTTTATCCCTAGTGTAGAGTCACATATGTTCTTTATATATTTTAGATATCAAACCCTTCTCTGAAGTATCATTAGCAAATATGTTTTCTCATATAGTTGGTTCCCTGTTATTTGTACTGGCGTTTTCTTTAGCTGAACAGAAAATTTTCAGTTTGATGTAGTCCCATTTGTTTATTTGTTCTTTGATTTCCTTTGCCTTTGGGGAAGAATCAGTAAACATATTTCTTCTTAGGATATCTAAAATTTTACTGCCTATATATATATATATATATATTTTTTTTTTAAGATTTTATTTATTATTTCCAGAGAGAGGGATGGGAGAGAGGCAGAGAGGGAGAGAAACATCAATGTATGGTTGCCTTTCACCTGCCTCCAGCCACAGACCTGGCTGGAGACCTGGTCTGCAACCTGGTTATGTGCCCTGGCTGGGAATTGAACCAGTGACCTTTGGGTTCACAGGCCAGCACCTTATTCACTGTGCTACCAGCCAGGGATTACTGCCTATATTTTTTTGCCAGAACCTTTAGGGTAGCAATGCTTATGTTTAAGTCTTTTATCCATTTTGACTTTACTCTGGTATATGGTGAAAGTTGGTGGTCTACTTTTATTTATTTTTATATGTAGCTGTCCAGTTCTCCCAACATTACTTGTTAAAGAGACTGTTTTTACTTCATTTTATGTTCCTTCTGCCTTTGTGGAATATAAATTGACCATAGAGTCCTTGGTTGATTTCTAGGCTCTCTATTCCTCCTGGCACTTAATGATAGTTTCCATGTCCTTTTTCATGCTGTTATAGTTCTCAGTAAGTTCGTTGTAACTTCCCTGGAGTTCTTTGTAATTTCCCTGGAGTTCTTTGTAGTTCTCCTGGAGTCATTTATAGTTTTCTTTGATGTTTCTGAGCTCACTGAGCTTCTCTATCATCATTCTTTTGAATTCCTTATCTGATATTACAGGTGCCTCTGTTTCATTTTGTGTTTTTTTCTGGGGATTCTTCCTTTCCTTTTGATGATGGACTGATTTTTTCCCCCATTTTGGGTGTCTGTTCTTGCTTTATTTATTTATTTATTTTTGTTCTTTCCTTGGGTTAACCTGCTTTGCTTCCTTGCCTTAGTTGAGCACCCTTCTGTGACAGGAGATTTCTGGAGTTCAATGTTGCCGTCTCCCAGATTTTCTCCACTTGCTGTTCTTGGTGTGTCCTTTATTTGGGCTGTCTGGTTGTATTCTTAGCCTGTAGGCTTTTAGCAGAAAAAAACAAAACAAAAACAAACAAAAAAGCAAAAAACAAAAAACGAAAAACCAAACAAAACAAAACAAAAATACAAAAGGAAAAAAGAAATAAAAATGGTAATAATAATAAGATGGCTGTTCACCCTTAATAATCCCTGACTGGTCCAGATGGAGCCTGGACCTGAGGGCTTTTAGCAGAGGGGGAAAAAAAGAAAGAAAGAAAGAAAAAAAGGGAGAAAGTCACAAGAGAAAGAGAAATCAATATTAATAAAGAAAGGGTTTAGGTGTCTGTTCACGCTTTATGGTTTCTGCTTGGTCCAGGTGGAGCCAGGACCAATGGGCTTTATCAGGGAGAAAAGAAAGAAGAAAGAAAAAAGTGGGGCAGGGGGAGAAAGTCACAAGACAAAGAGAAATCAATATTAATAAAGAAAGGATTCAGGTGTATGTGCCCCCTTTATGATTTCTGATTGGTCCAGGTGGAGCCTGAACCTGTGGGCTTTACCAGGAAGAAAAGGGGAAAAAAAGGAAAAAAAAATGGAGGGGGGAGAAAGTCACATGACAAACAGAAATCAATATTAATAAAGAAAGGGTTTAGGTGTCTGTTCACCCTTTATGAATTCTGATTGGTTTAGGTGGAGCCAGAACCTGTGGGCTTTACCAGGAAGAAAAGGAAAAGAAAAAAGAAAAGAAAAAAAAAAGAAGAAGAAGAAAGAGGAAGGACAAAAAGAATAAAGAAAGGGTTTAGGTGGTTGGGGAAGGGAGGAATACTTAGCTTGAGGACTGGGAATGTTGTAGCCACAGAGTGAGTAGACTTTAATTCAAGAGTAGGGGGAGGGTCTTGGGTATTTAGGTGGATTGAGGTATGGAGGGGATTAAGAATATGTGATAAGTAACTTTTGCAAAGGATATGTTGGGGATTAATAGTTCATATTGCTCTTGGTATAACTCAGGTGCTTGAGATTAGCAGCTGCCCCTTTTTTCTTGGTCATGACTTTACAGTCTATAGTCTATATTCTAGCTGCTCTTGGCGCATGGCAGGACCTCTGATTGTCACAGTCAGGGCTGATTCTGAGTGTCAGCCCCCAGGAAGGCTGGGCCTTCCACAGCCTGGCTGGCTTTTAGGGCGGCCGATATTCTGGAGCCCTCAGGGTGCCCCCTCCCACTCCTGGCGGAGGTTCTTGCCCCCAACAAGCACCCAGCACCCCTGCAGGGCATCCTGCAATTTCCCTCAGCCCTGTGAGGACTGGCCCTGCCCCCCAGTTCCGGGAGGAGGCCGCCCCTGTCTGTCAACTCTGCCTGGGTTCCTCCTACACTGCACCCACCCCGGGGTGGGCACCAATCCTCCAAGCCAACCAGCTCTCAGAGGAGTCCTTTATGAGGCCTTGGTGATGAGCCCCTCCCATGTGTGGGTGGTGCGGTCTTTGTCTCGGGCAATGGGTGGGTCAGTTGCCCCCCCGCCCCGCCCCGCTACAAGTTCCAGGCTCGCTGTTAGGAGTTTCCAAGGAGCCTGGGGGCCTGTGTGGTTGCACAGGGCTGGGCCTCCCCCCTCACAGGGGCTTCTTGCTGCTGTTTCCCTGGTGGCCCAGCAGCACCTTTTTCGGCCCTCTCACTGCCCCGGGCCAGTGCACTTGCCTGCTGCCCCGCTCCAGCTCCCCACAGGATTCTTCTCCTCCGCCTCTAGCCCTGCGAGGAGCCTCCTCTCCCTGTTGCTGGAACAGGTCTCTCACACAGTCCCTCGCCTGCAAGAGTTCAATTCCGTGTTCCCTACAGTGTTTGCTCTCGCTGCCCGCACTTCACTGTTTAGACTTCTAGTCACCAGGAAGCCGGGAGCTGGCCTCAATCAAACGCGCCCCTCTGGGCAGAGCCGCCACTGCTCAGAGCTGACCTCAGCCCGCAGGCTGACCACTCCAATTCTTAGGGTCCTGAAGACATCTCACACTCCCTATCTTGTCCTCTATCTGCTTTGGTACTCAAGAACACCATCAGCACTGCTCTCTACTCTGTCGCCATCATTTTCCCTGAATGTATTTTAGTATCAAGCCAGGAAACATATTTCTGTGTAGGATATCCAAAAGTTTACTTCCTATATTTTTCTCCAGGACCTTTATGGTGGCACTGCTTATGTTTAAATCCTTTATCCATCTTGATTTTATTCTGGTGTATGGTGTAAGTTGGTGGTCTAGTTTTATCTTTTTGCATGTTGCTGTCCAGTTCTCCCAACACCATTTGTTGAAGAGACTGTTTTGACTCCATTGGATGTTCCTTCCCCCTTTGTCAAATATTAGTTTACCATAGAGTCCTGGGTTAATTTCTGGGCTTTCTGTTCTGTTCCATTGCTCTATATGTCTATTCTTATGCCAGTACCATGCTGTTTTGATGACAGTAGCCTTGTAGTATTGTTTGAAGTCCGGTATTGTGATTCCTCCTACCTTGGTCTTCTTTCTCAAGATTGCTGTGGCTATTCATGGGCATTTTTGGCTCCATATAAATTTTTTTTTCTTTTAATTTTATTGTTGTTGTATTACATCCATCCCTTTTTTCCTCCCCTCTTTCCCCCTCCCCCCCC
>PVIW01015329.1:0-20131 GCA_004026585.1 Noctilio leporinus | reverse complement strand
AACTTTGCTGTTGCTATGGGAATCTCTGTTATAACATAGGCCTACATAGGAAATACAAGGTTTGCCACTTTCAAGCTTTTCAAATATGAGAAACTGAACCTTACCTTGATTCCAGTGAAAAATTCTTAGCTTATTCATTCATTCTACACAACATTTCATTGTTTTTGTTGAAATCCTTCATACAATTCAAAGAAACACTTACTTTGTTCATTTGCTGTGTTTCTGCTTCCTTGTACAGTAGAAACTCCAGTGTTTCTTTCAGCACTTTCTGACGCGAGATACAACTATGGCTCAACCAGCACAGTTCTAACTTGAAGAATCACTGGAGAAATGGAAATGGTAAGTTTCCATTGAACTTTGCTGTTGCTACGGGAATCTCTGCTATAACATAGGCCTACATAGGAAATACAAGGTTTGCCACTTTCAAGCTTTTCAAATATGAGAAACTGAACCTTACCTTGATTCCATTGAAAAATTCTTAGCCTATTCATTCATTCTACACAACATTTCATTGTTTTTGTTGACATTCTTCATACAATTCCAAGAAACACTTACTTTGTTCATTTGCTGTGTTTCTGCTTCCTTGTACAGTAGAAACTCTAGTGTTTCTTTCATCACCTTCTGACGCGAGTTACAACTATAGCTCAACCAGCACAGTTCTAACTTTAAGAATCACTGGAGAAATGGAAATGGTGAGTTTCCATTGAACTTTGCTGTTGCTACGGGAATCTCTGCTATAACATAGGCGTACATAGGAAATACAAGGTTTGCCACTTTCAAGCTTTTCAAATATGAGAAACTGAACCTTACCTTGATTCCAGTTGAAAATTCTTAGCTTATTCATTCATTCTACACAACATTTCATTGTTTTTGTTGAGAATCTTCATACAATTCAAAGAAACAATTACTTTGTTCATTAACTCTGTTTCTGTTCCTTTCACAGTAGAAACTCCAGTGTTTCTTACAGCAGTTACTGATGCAAGATACAACTCTGGCTCAACTTACACAGTTCTAACATGAAGAATCACTGGATTCATGGAAATGGTAGGTTTCCATTGAACTTTTCTGCTGCTTCAGGAATCTCTGTTATAACATAGACCTACATAGGAAATACAAGGTTTCCCAATTTCATGTATTAGAAATGTAAGAAACTAAATCTTACATTGATTCTAAAGAGAAATTCAAAGTAATTTATTCATTCTACAACAGATTTCATTGTTTTTGTTGAGAATCTTCATACAATTCAAAGTAACACTTACTTTGCTCATTAGGTCTGTTTCTGCTTCCTTGCACATTAGAAACTCCTGTTTTTCTCACATTACTTTCTGACCCGAGTTAGTACTATGACTCAACAAGCACAGTTCTAACTTGAAGAATCACTGGAGGAAAGGAAATGGTATGTTTCCATTGAACTGTGCTGTTGCTTCAGGAATCTCTGTTATAACATAGGCCTACATAGAAAATACAAGGTTTGCCAGTTTCATGTATTACAAATATAAGAAACTGACTCTTACATTGATTTCAAAGAGAAATTCAAGGTAATTCATTCATTCTACACAACATTTGATTATTTTCGTTGAGAATCTTCCTACAATTCAAAGCAACACATACTTTGTTTATTAGCTCTGTTTCTGCTTCCTTGTAGAGTGGAAACTCCCGTGTTTCTTATGTCACTTTCTGAAGCATGTTACAACTATAGCTCCACTAGCACAGTACTAACTTAAAAAATCACTAGCACAGTTCTAACTTGAAGAAAAACTAGCACTGTTCTAACTTGAAGAATCACTGGAGAAATGGAAAGGCCAAGTTTCCATTGAACTTTCCTTTTTCAATAGGAATCTCTGTTATAATAGTGGCCTACATAGAAAATACAAGGTATCACACTTTCATGTGTTAGAAATATAAGAAACTGAACCTTACATTGATTCCAAAGAGAAATTCAAGGAAATTCATTATTCTCCACCAATTTTCATTATTTGCATTGAGAATCTTCATACAATTCAATGAAACACTTCGTTTATTTTCTTTGTTTCTGCTTCCTTTTATATTAGAAACATCAGTGTTTGTTAAAGCACTTTTTCACCATTGATACATCTATAGCATAACTAGCACAGTTCTAACTTGAAGAATCCCTGGAGTAATGGAAATGTTAAGTTTCCATTAAACTTTGCTGTTTCTTCTGGAATCTCTGTTATAATATCGGCCTACATAGGAAATATAAGGTTTCCTACTTCAAGTGTTTCAAATATGAGAAACTGAACCTCTCATTGATTTCAGTGAGAAATTCAAGCTTATTCATTCGTTCTACACCAGATTTCATTATTTGAGTTGTTAATCTTCATACAATTCAAAGAAACTCTTACTTTGCTTATTTGCTCTGTTTCTGCTTCCTTGTAATGTAGAAACTCCCGTGTTTCTTACAGCACTTTCTGACACCATTTACAACTATCGCTCAACTAGCACAGTTCTAACTTGAAGAATCACTGGAGTAATGGAAATGGTAAGTTTCCATTAAACTTTGGTGTTTCTTCAGAAATCTGTGTTATAACATAGGCCTACATAGGAAATACAAGGTTTTCCAATTTCCTGTGTTACAAATACAAGAAATTGAATATTACATTGATTCCAAAGAGAAATTCAAAGTAATTCATTCATTCTACCCAACATTTCATTATTTTCATTGAGAATCTTCATACAATTCAAAGAAACACTTACTTTATTCATCAGCTCTGTTTCTGCTTCCTTGTACAGTAGAAACTCCAGTGTTTCTTATAGCACTTTCTGACGGGAGTTACAACTGTAGCTCAACTAGCACAGTTCTAACTTGAAGAATCACTGGAGTAATTTTAAAATGGTAATTTTCCATTGAAATTTTCTGTTTTTTCAGGAATCACTGTTATAACATAGGCCTACATAGGAAATACAAGGTTTGCCACTTTCAAGCTTTTCAAATACGAGAAACTGAACCTTACTTTGGTACCAATGAAAAATTCAAGGTAATTCACTCATTCTACACCTTATTTTATTATTTGCATTGAGAATCTTCATTCAATTCAATGAAACACTAGCTTTCTTTATTATCTCTGTTTCTGGTTCCTTGTACAGTAGAAACTCCAGTGTTTCTTATTGATGTTAATGACCTATGTTACATCTATAGCAGAACTAGCAGAATTCTAACTTGAAGAATCACTAGAGTAATAGAAATAGTAAGTTTCCCTAGAACGTTGCTGTTTTTTCCGGAATCTCTGTGTTATGGAATAGGACTATATAGGAAATACAGGTTTTCCCCATTTCTAGTGTTATAAATATGATAAACTGAACATTACATTCATTCCAATCACAAATTCAATTTAACTCATTAATTCAACACCAGATTTCATTATTTGAATTGAGAATCTTCATAAAATTCAAAGAAACACTTATTTTGTTTCTTAGCTCTGTTTCTGCTTCCTTGTACAGTAGAAACTCCAGTGTTTCTTATTGCACTTACTGACGCATATAAGAACTATAGCACAACTAGGACATTTCTAACTTGAAGAATCACTGGAGTAATGGAAATGGTAAGTTTCCATTGAACTTTGGTGTTTCTTGAGGAATTTCTGTCATAAATAGGCCTACATAGGGAACACACGGTTTCCCACTTTCAGGTGTTACAAATATGGGAAATTGAATCTTACATTGATTCCAATGATAAATTCAATCAAATTCATTCATTCTACACTAGATTTCATTATTTGTATTGAGAGTCTTCATACAATTCAAAGAAACAATTACTGTGTTTATTAGCTCTGTTTCGGCTTTCTTGTACATTAGAAACGCTACTGTTTCATATTGCTGTTTCTGACTCCTGTTAGAACTATAGCAGAACTAGCACAGTTCTCAATTGAAGAATCACTTGAATAATAGAAACGGCAAGTTTACAAAGAATTTTGCTGTTTCTTCAGGACTCTCAGTGTTATGGGATAAGCCTGTATAGGAAAAACAGGGTTTCCCAGTTTCAAGTATTACAAAGATGAGAAACTGAGCCTTATATTAATTCCAATGACAAATTCAAGCTCATCCATTCATTCTACACCAAATTTCATTATTTGCATTAAGAATCTTTATAAAATTCAAAGAAACACTTACTTTGTTCAGTAGCTCTCTTTCTGATCCATTTACAGTAGAAACTCCAATGTTTCTTACAGTACATTCTGACCCATGTTAGAACTATCGGAGAACTAACACAGGTGAAACTTGAAGAATTTCTTGAGTAGTAGAAACGGCAATTTTCAATAGAACTTTGCTGTTTCTTCAAGAATCTCTTTTTATGGGATAGGCCTACATAGGAAATACAGTGTTTCCCAGTTCCAAGTGTTACAAATATGAGAAACTTAACCTTACATTGATTCCAATGATAAATTCAAGCTAATTCATTCATTCTTCACCAGATTTCATTGTTTGCATTGAGAATCTTTATACAATTCAAAGAAACACTCACCTAGTTTATTTGCTCTTTTTATGCGTCCTTCTACAGATGAAACTCCAGTGTTTCTTATAGCACTTTCTGACGCATGTTACAACTATAGCAGAACTAGCACAGTTCTAACTTGAAGAATTACTAGAGTAATGGAAATGGTAACTTTCCATAGATCTTTGCTGTTTATTCTGGAATCCCTATTATAACATAGGCCTACATAGGAAATACAATGTTTCCCACTTTCAATTGTTACAAATATCGGAAATTGAAACTTACATTGATTCCAATGATAATTTGAGCTAATTCATTCATTCTACAACAGATTTCATTATTTACATTGTGAATCTTCATACAATTCAAAGAAACACTTACTTTGTTTACTAGTTCTGTTTCAGCTTACTTGTACAATAGAAACTCCAGTGTTTCTTATAGCTGTTTCTTACCCATTTTAGAACTACAGGAGAACCAGCACAGTTCTAACTTGAAGAATCACTAGAGTAATGGTAATGGTATGCTCCCAAAGAATTTTGCTGTTTCCTCAGAAGTCTCTGTGTAATGGCGTAGGCTTATATAGGAAATACAGGGTTCCCTAGTTTCAAGTTTTGCAAATATGAGAATCTGAACCTTACAATGATTCCAATGACAAATTCAAGCTTTTTCATTAATTCTACTCCAGATTTCAATATTTGTATTGAGAATCTTCATACAATTCAAAGAAACACTTACTTTGTTTTTTTTTTTTTTTGCTTTTTCTGGTCCCTGTACAGTAGAAACTCCAGTGTTTCTTGTAGCACTTTCTGAAGCGTGTTACAACTATAGCAGAACTAGCACAGTTCTAAATTGAAGAATCACTGGAGTAATGGAAATCGTAAGTTTCCATAGAACTTTGCTGTTTCTTCATCAATCTCTGTGTTATGGGATAGGCCTACATAGGAAATACAGGGTTTCCCAGTTTCAAGTGTTACATATATGAGAAACTTAACCTTACATTGATTCCAATGACAAATTGAAGCTAATTCACTAAATCTACACCAGATTTCATTGTTTGCATTGAGAATCTTTATACAATTCAAAGAAACCCTTACTTAGTTTATTTGCTCTGTTTCTGCTTCCTTCTACCGACGAATCTCCAGTTTCTTATAGCACTTTCTGAAGGGTTTTACAACTATAGCAAAACTAGCACAGTTCTAACTTGAAGAATCAGTGGAGTCATGGAAACAGTAAGTTTCCCCAGAACTTTGCTGTTTCTTCCGGAATCTCTGTGTTATGGCATAGGCCTACATAGGAAATATAGGGTTTCCTTCTTCCAAGTGTTACAAATAAGAGAAACTGAGCCTTACATTTATTCCAATGACAAATTCAAGCCAATTCATTCATTCTACAACAGTTTTCATTATTTACATTGTGAATCTTCATACAGTTCAAAGAAAATCTTTCTTTATTCGCTCTGTTTCTGCTTCCTAGTGCAATAGATACTCCCGTGTTTCTTAAAAGCTGTTTCAAACTCATGTTAGAACTATAGCAGAACTCGCACAACTCTAACTTGAAGAATCACTGGAGTAATGGAAATTTTAAGTTTCCAAAGAACATAGCTGTTTCTTCTTAAGGAATCTCTGTTGTATGGCATCGGCTTACTTTGGAAATACAGCGTTTCCTAATTTCAAGTGTTACAAATATGAGAAACTGAACATTACATTGATTCCAGTGACAAATTCGAGCTAATCCATTCATTCTACACCAGATTTCATGATTTGCATTAAGAATATTCATACAATTCAAAGAAACACTTATTTGTTCAGTAGCTCTGTTTCTGATTCCTTTTACAGTAGAAACTCCAGTGTCTCTTATAGCACTTTCTGATGTATTTTAGAAGTATAGCAGAACTAGTACAGTTCTAACTTGAAGAATCACTGGAGTAATGGAAATCGTAATTTTCCAAAGAGCTTTGCTGTTTCTTCAGTAATCTCTGTTTTATGGCATAGGCCTACATTAGAAATACATGGTTTCTTAGTTTCAAGTAGTACAAATATGAGAAACCGAACCTTACTTTGATTCCAATGACAAATTCAAGCTAATACTTTCATTGTACACCAGAGTTCATTATTTGCATTGAGAATCTTCATACAATTCAAAGAAACCCTTACTTTGTTTTTTACCTCTGTTTCTGCTTCCTTGTACAGTAGAAACCGCAGTGTTTCTTAAAGCACTTTCTGACGCATTTATGATATATATTAGAACCTATAGACTTCTAAATAGAATTATCAGTGGGGAAATGTAATTTGTAACTTTCTTTAAAACTTTAGTATTTCTTAGCAATATCTCTGGTTCCTTTTATACCTAATGCTTTATTTTTTTTTTTTCTTATATTACTTTCTGATAGATACCTGAGCAACAGCAAAACTAGTAACGTTCTAAGTAGAAGAATGATTGGCGAAATTGACTTGTTAGTTTCAATAGAATTTTATTGTTTCTTCAAGGATCTCAATGGTTTTCCATATAACTTTATAGGAAATACAGTGTTTCCTTGTTTCAAGTGTTACAAATATGAGAAACTGAAGCTTTCATTAATTCCAAAGAGTAATTCAAGCTGATTATAACATTCTACACCTTTCCTTATTTGCATTGAGATTCTTCATACATATCACAGAAACTCTTATTTTGTTTCTTAGCACTGTGTCTCATTTCTTTGACACTAAATGCTTCATTGTTTCTTATAACACTGTCTGAGAGATACATGAACTACAGCAGAACCAGGACAGTTCTAACTAGGAGAATGACTCTGGAAATGGAATTTGTAAGCTTCTTTAGAACATTTCTGTTTCTTCATCTAAATCAATGGGTTTTTATATAACTTCATAGGAAACACATTGTTTCCTAGTTTCAAGTGTTGGAAATATGAGAAACTGAAACTTCCATTGATTCCAATGAGAAATTCAAGCTGATACTTTACTGATAACACCAAATTTCATTATTTCATTGAGAATCTTCATACATGTTACAGA
The DNA here is from genome assembly GCA_004026585.1 of Noctilio leporinus. NCBI lineage: Eukaryota > Metazoa > Chordata > Mammalia > Chiroptera > Noctilionidae > Noctilio > Noctilio leporinus. The sequence goes on along the minus strand of PVIW01015329.1, from coordinate 12,670 downwards.
AAATCTTACTTTGTTCTTTAGCCCTGTGTTGGCTTCCTTTGACACTTGGTGTTTCAATGTTTCTTATAGCACTTTCTGGGAGATACATGAACTGTAGCAGAAATAGCAGAGTTCTAACTAGAAGAATCACTGGGGAAATGGCATTGGTAAGTTTCTATAGAACTTACTGTTTCTTCAATATTCTGAATGGTTTTCCATATAACTTCATAGGAAACACAATGTTTCCATGTTTCAAGTGTTACAAATATGAGAAACTGATCCTTACATTGATTCCAAAGAGAAATTCAAGCTGATTCTTATATTTTACACCAGGTTTCATTATCAACTTTCAGAATCATCACATATTTTACACATTCTCTTACTTTGTTTCTTAGCACTGTGTCTGCTTTCTTTGACATTAGATTCTTCATTGTTTCTTTTTTAATTTTTTAAAAAAAAATTTATTTCAATATTTTCAGAAAGAGTGGAAGGGAGAGATGCAGTGAGGGACAGAGACATCAATGTACAGTTGCGATTTACCTACCTCCAGCCACAGATCTGGCTGGAAACCTATTTTGCAACCTGGCTATGCGCCCCAAATGGGGAATCAAACCTGCAACCTTTGGGTTCACAGGCTGGCACCTTATCCTCTGTGCTACCAGCCAGGACTCCTGTTCCTTATTTATTATAGCACTCTCTGGGAGATACCTGAACTATAGCAGAAATATCACAGTTCTAACTAGAAGTATCACTGGGCAAATGGAATTGGTAAGTTTCTTTACACCTTACTGTTTCATCATGGATCTCGATGGTTTTCCATATAAATTCAGAGGAAACACAGTGTTTCCTTGTTTTAAGTGTTACAAATATGAGAAACTGAACCTTAAATTGATTCCAATGTGAAATTCAAGCTGATACTATCATCCTACACCAGATTTCTTATTTGCATTCAGAATCTTCATAAATATCACAGAAACAGTTACTTTGTTCCTTAGCACTGTTTCTGGTTTCTTTGACACTAGATGCTTCATTGTTTCTTATAGCATTTTCTGAGAGATACCTGAACTACAACAGAACTAGCACAGTTCTAACTAGAAGAATCAATGGAGAAATGGAATTGGTACGTTTCTATACTACTTTGCTGTTACTTCAGTTGAACTCAATGGTTTTCCATATAACTTCACAGGAAACTAAGTGTTTCCTACTTTCAATTGTTACAAATATGAGAAACAGAAACTTACATTGATTCCAATGAGAAATTCAAGCTGATACTATTATTCTACACCACATTTCATTATTTGCATTGAGAATCTTCATATATATCACAGAAACTCTTACTTTGTCCCTTAGCACTGCATCTGCTTTCTTTTACACTAGATGCTTCATTGCTTCTTTTAGCACTTTCTGAGAGATACCTGAACGATAGCATAACTAGGATAGTTCTAACTGGAAGAATCACTGGGGAAATGGATTTGGTAAGTTTCTGTAGAACTTTACTTTTTCTTCAGTGATCTCATGGCTTCAATATAAGTTCATTGGAAACACAGTGTTTCCTTGTTTCAAGTGCTTCAAATATGAGAAACTGAACCTTACATTGATTTCAATGAGAAATTCAAGCTGATTCTTATATTTTACACTAGGTTTCATTATTTGCATTAAGAATCTTCATACATATTACAGAATCTATTACTTTGTTTCCTAGCAATGTGAATGCTTCCTTTAATACTGGATGATTCATTGTTTCTTACAGCGCTTTCTGAGAGATATATGAACTATAACAGAACTAGCACAGTTCTAACTAGAAGAATCACTGGGGAAGTGGAATTGGGAATACTCTATAGAAATTTACTGTTTTTACAAGGATCATTATGGTTTTCCATATAACTTCATAGGAAACACATTGTTTCTTTGTTTCAAGTGTTACAAATTTGAAAAACTGAATCTTACATTGATTGCAATGGCAAATTCAAGCTGATTCTTATATTTTGCACTAGGTTTCATTATTTGCATTGAGAATATTCATACATATTACAGAATCTCTTCATTTGTTTCTTAGCAATGTGTCTGGTTCTTTGACCCTAGTTGCTTCATTGTTTCTTATAGCGCTTTCTGAAGGATACCTCAACTACAGCAGAACTAGCACACTTCTAACCAGAAGAATCACTGGGGAAATAGAATACGTAAGTTTCCATAAGATTTTACTGTTTCTTCAGTGAACTCAATGGTTTTCCATATAACCTCATAGGAAACACAGTGTTTCCTTGTTTTAAGTGTTACATATATGACAAACTGAATCTTACAGAGATTCCAATGAGAAATTCAAGCTGATACCATCATTCAACACCAGGTTTCATTATTTCAATTGAGAATCTTAGTGCACATCACAGAAACTCTTACTTTGTTCCTTAGCACTGTCTGCTTCCTTTGACACAGATGCTTCATTGTTTCTTGTAGCACTTTGTGGGAGAAATCTGAACTGAAGAAGAACTAGTACTGTTCTAACTAGAAGAATAAATCAGGAATTGGATTTGGTAAGTTTCTTTAGAACTTTTATGTTCCTTCATGGATCTCAATGGTTTTCCATATAACTTCCTAGGAAATGCAATGTTTCCCTGTTTCAAGTGTTTCAAATGTGGAAAACTGAAACTTACTTTGATTCCAATGAAATTCAAGCAGATTCAAACATTCTACACCAGATTTCATTATTTCTATTCAGAATCTTCATACGTATCACAAAAACTCTTACTTTGTTCTATAGCACTGTGTCTGCTTGCTTTGACACTAGATGCTTCATTGTTTCTTAATGAACTTTCTGAGAGATACCTGAACTACAGCAGAACTAGCACAGTTCTAACTAGAAGAATCACTGGGGAAATGGAATTGGTAACTTTCTATAAAACTTTACTGTTTCTTCAGTGAACTCAATGGTTTTCCATATAATTTCATTGGATACCCAGTGTTTCCATGTTTCAAGTGTTACAAATATGAGAAACTGAACCTTATATTGATTCCAAAGAAAAATTCAAGCTGACTCTATCATTCTACACCAGATTTCATTATTTGCATTGAGAATCTTCATACATATCCTAGAAACTCTTACTTTGTTCCTTAGAACTGTATCTGCTTTTTTTTGACACTAGATGCTTCATTGTTTCTTATAGCACTTTCTGAGAGATACCTGAACTATAGCAGATCTAGCACTATTCTAACTAGAAGAATCACTGGGGAAAGGGAATTGGTAAGCTTCTTTAGATTTTTATTGTTTCTTCATGGATCTCAATAGTTTTCCATAAAACTTCATAGGAAGTACTGTGTTTCCTTGTTTCAAGTGTTCCAAATATGAGAAACTGAACCTTACATTGATTCCAATGTGAAATAAAACTTGATCTTAACAATATAAACCAGATTTCATTATTTGCACTGAGAATCATCACACATATCACAGAAAGTCATACTTTGTTTTTTAGCACTGTCTTGTTCTTTGATAGTAGATGTTTCATTGATTCTTATAGCACTTTCTGAGAGATACCTTAACTACAGCAAAACTAGCACAGTTCTAACTAGAAGAATCACAGGGGAAATGGAATTGGTAAGTTTCTATAGAACTTTACTCTTTCTTCAACTGTTCAATGGTTTTCCGTGTAACTTCATAGGAAAAAGAGTGTTTCCTTGTTGCAAGTGTTACTAATATGAGAAACTGAAGCTTACATTGATTCCAAAGAGAAATTCAAGCTGATTCTAACATTCTACACCTGATTTCATTATTTGCATTGAGATTCATCATTCATAGTACAGAAACTCTTGCTTTGTTTCTTAGAACTGTGTCTCTTTCCTTTGACACTAGATGCTTCATTTTTTCTTATAACACTTTCTGAGAGATACCTGAACTATAGCAGATCCAGCACAGTTCTAATTAGAAAAATCACTGGGGAAATGGCATTGGTACAGTTTCTTCAGTGAACTCACTGGTTTTCCATATAACTTTACAGGGAACACAATGTTTCCTAATTTCAAGTTTTAGAAATATGAGAAACTGAACCTTAAATTGATTCCAAAGATAAATTTAAGCTGATTCTGAGATTCTACACCAGGTTTCATTATTAGCATTAAGAATTTTCCTACATATTACAGAGTCTGTTACTTTGTTTCTTAGCATTGTGTCTACCTCCTTTGACCCTAGATGTCAATTTTTCTTATATCACTTTCTGAGAGATACCTGAACTACAGAGAACTAGCACAGTTCTTACTAAAATAATAATTGGGGAAATGGAATTGGTAAGACTCTATAAAACTTTCTGTTTCTTCAAGGATATCAATGGTTTTCCAAATAACTTCATAGGGTTTCCTTGTTTCAAGTGTTACATTATGAGAAACTGAAGGTTACATTGATTCCAAAAAGAAATTCAAGCTGATTCTAACATTCTACTCATGATTTCATTATTTGCATTGAGATTCATCATACATACAACAGAAAGTCTTACATTGTTTCTTAGCACTGTGTCTCTTTTCTTTGACACCAGATGCTTCATTGTTTCTTATAACTCTTTCTTAGAGATATATTAACTACAGCAACCTAGCAAAGTTCTAATTAGAAGAATCACTGGGGAAGTGGAATTGGTAAGTTTCTGTAGAACTTTAATGTTTCTTCATTTATTTCAATGATTTTCCTTATAATTTTATTGGAAATACAGTGTTTCCATGTTTAAGGTGTTACAAATATGAGAAACTAAATCTTACATTGATTCATTGTTTCTTTTAGCACTTTTTGAGAGATACCTGAACTAGAGCAGAAAAATCAGAGTTGTAACCAGAAGAATAACTGGGGAAATGAATTTAGTAAGTTTCTATAAAACTTTACTGCTTCTTCAGTAATCTCAATGGTTTTCCATATAACTTCATATGAAATACAGTGTTTCCTTTTTTCAAGTGTTACAAATATGACAAACTGAAACTTACATTGGTTCAAATGTGAATTTCCATTTCCCCAGTGATTCTTCTTGTTAGAACTGTGCTAGTTTTGCAATCCTTCATGAATCTCTCAGAAAGTACTATAAGAAAAAATGAAGCATATAGTGTCAAAGGAAGCACACACTATGCTAAGAAACAAAGTAAGAGTTTCTGTGATATGTATGAAGGTTCTCAATGCAAATAATGAAATCTGGTGTAGAACGATAGTATCAGCTTGAATTTCTCATTGTAATCAATGCAAAGTTCAGTTTCTCATATTTGTTATACTTGAAACAAGGAAACACTATGTTTCCTACGAAGTTATATGGAAAACCATTGAATTAACTTAAGAAACAGTAAAGTTCTGTAGAAACTAACCAATTCCATTTCCCTAGTGATTCTTCTAGTTAGAACTGTGCTTGTTCTGCTGAAGTTCAGGTATTTCTCAGAAAGTGCTGTTAAGAAACAATGAAGCATCTAGTGTCAAAAGAAACAGACACAGTGCTAAGAAACAAAATAATAGTTTCTGTGATATGTATGAAGATTCTCAATTCAAATAATGAAACTCGGTGTAAAATATAAGAATCAGCTTGAATTTCCCATTGGAATCAATGTAATGTTCTGTTACTTATATTTGTAACACGTGAAATAAGGAAAAACTGTGTTTCCTATGATGATATAGGGAAAACCTATAATATACATGTTACATGAAGAAACATTAAAGTACTAAAGAAGCTTACCAATTCCATTTCCCCAGTGATTCTTCTGGTTAGTTCTGGTTTCGTTCAGGTAACTCACAGAAAGTGCTATAAGAAACAATGAGACAGAGGGAAAGATGGCCACAGAGTACTGATGGTGTTCTTGAGTACGAGAGAAGCTAGAGGACAAGATAGGGAGTGCGAGAAGTCTTCAGGTCCCTAAGAAAATTGGAGCGCTCAGCATCTGGACACAGGGGAGCACAGCCCAGAGGCAGAGGAGACCAGCAGGAGAGTAGGTGAGGCGGTTCTTGACTGACCAGCCAGCAGGCCGAGATGGGCTCTGGGAAGTGGCGGCTCTACCCAGAGGGGTGCGTTTGACTGAGGTCAGCTCCGGGCTCCCTGGCAACTAGAAGTCTCAGCAGTGAAGTGTGGGCAGTGATGGCAAATGCTGTAGGGAACGAGGAATTGAACTCCTGCAGGGGAGGGACTATGTGAGAGACTTGCTCCAGCAACAGGGAGAGGAAGCTCCTCACTGGAACAGAAGCGGAAGAGAAGAGTCCTGCAAGGAGCAGGAGCAGGGGAGTGGGGAAGTGCACCGGCCGGGGTGGTGAGAGAGCCGAAAACGGTGCTGCTGGGCCACCAGGGAAACAGCAGCTTGAAGTCCCTGTGAGGGGGAGGCCCAGCCCTGTGCAACCACACAGGCCCCCAGTCTCAGCGGAAACTCCAAACTGCACGCTGGGAACTAGTAGCCAGGGCAACTGACTCGCCCATTGCCCAAGACAAAGGCCACAGATCACAGAGGCTGTGTAAAGGACTCCTTAAAGAGCTGGTCAGCTTGGAGGTTTGGATCTAGCCCGGGGGAACTGGGCAGTGTTGGTGGATCCCGGGCACTGTTGATGGACGGGGGCTGCCTCCTCCTGGAACTTCGGGGGCGGGATCCATCATCACAGGGACCTGCGATGTTGTGGGCTGCCCTGCAGGGGTGCTGGGTGCACATTGCGGACAGGAACCTCCGCCAGAAGTGGGAGGGGACACCCTGTGGACTCCAGAATACCAAAAGCCCTAACACCCAGCTAGGCTATGGAAGGCCCAGCCTACATGGGGGCTGACACTCAGAATCAGCCCTCATTGTGATAATCAGAGGCCGTGCCACGTGCCAAGACCTGCTAGACTGCAGAGACCTGACCAAAAAAAAGAGGCAGCCTCAGGAAATGGATTGCTGCTAATCTCAAGCACCTGAGTTATACTGAGAGCTATATGAACTATTAATCCCCAACATATCCTTTTCAAAAGTTACTTCTCACATATTCTTAATTCCCCCCTATCTCAATCCACCTAAATACCCAAGACCCTCCCCGTACTCTTGAATTAAAGTCTACTCACTCTCTGGCTACAATGCATTCCCAGTCCTCAATCTATCCCATCCCCAGCTACCTAAACCCTTCCTTTATTCTTTTCTTCCTTCCTTTTTCTTTCTTTCCCTCCATTTTTTCTTTCTTTCTTTATTTCTTTTTCTTCTTTTCTTCCTGTTAAAGCCCACAGGTTCTGGCTCCACCTGGACCAATCAGAGATCAAAAAGGGTGAACAGACACCTAAACCCTTTCTTTATTAATATTAATTTCTCATTGTCTTTTGACTTTCTCCCTTATTTTTTTCTTCTTCTTCTTCTTTCTTTTCTCCCTGATAAATCCCACTGGTCCTAGCTCCATCTGGACCAAACAGAGATCATAAAGGGTGAACAGACAACTAAACCCTCTCTTTATTAATATTGATTTCTTTTTATCTTGTGACATTCTCCCCTTTTTTCACCCCCTGCTAAAAGCCCTCAGGTCCAGGCTCCATATGGACCAATCGGGGATTATTAAGGGTGAACAGCCATCTAAACCCTTTCTTCTTATTATTATTATCATTTTCATTTCCTTTTTCTTTCTATTTTTTTTTGTTTTTGCTTTTTGTTTTTTCTGCTAAAAGCCCAAAGGTCCAGAATACAACCAGACAGCCCAAATAAAGGACACACCAAGAACAGCAAGTTGAGAAAATCTGGAAGACTGCAACATTGAACTCCACAAACCTCCTATCACAGAAGGGTGCCCAACTAAGGCAAGGAAGCAAAACAGGTTAACCCAAGGAAAAAACAAAAAAATAGTAAAAATAAACAAGCAAGAACAGACACCCAAAATGGGGGAAAAAAACAATCAGTCGATCACCAAAAGGAAAGGAAGAATCCCCAGAAAGAACACAAAATGAAACAGAGGCATGTGAAATATCAGACAAGGAATTCAAAAGAATGATGATAGAGAAACTCAGTGAGCTCAGCCGCATCAAAGAAAACTGTAAACAACTCCAGGAGAACTACAAACAACTCCAGGGAAATTACAAGGAACTTACTGAGAACTACAACAGCATGAAAAAGGACATGGAAACTATCAATAAGTGCCAGGAGGAAATGAAGAATACAATTTCTGAATTGAAGAATACAGTAGAAGGTATCAACAGTAGGCTAGAGGAAGCAGAGGACCGGATCACCGAGTTGGAGGATAATGTAGACAAATACTCCAAGACAGTACAAGAGAATCAAAAAAGGCTGAATAAGACTGAAGAGGGGTTAAGAGAGCTGCAGGACAACATGAAACGTAACAACATCCGTATCATAGGGATAACAGAAGGACAAGAGAATCAAGGAATGGAAAACTTGTTCAAAAAAGTCATGATAGAAAATTTCCCTAACATGATGAGTGAAAACATGAATCCAGTTCAGGAAGCACAGAGGGTCCCAATGAGGATCAACCCAAACAGACCAACACCAAGGCACATAATTATTAAAATGGCGAATTTCAAAGACAAAGAGAGAATCCTAAAAGCATCAAGAGAGAAACAACAAATAACATATAAAGGGGCTCCAATAAGGCTATAAAATGATTATTCAACAGAAACAATTCAAGCCAGAAGGGAATGGCAAAAAGTATTTCAAGTCATGGTAAATAAAGGCCTGCAACCAAGAATACTCTACCCAGCAAGGCTCTCATTCAAGATAGAAGGAGAAATAAGGAGCTTCCCAGACAAAAAAAGACTAAAATAATACATCTCCACCAAACCAGCATTGCAAGAAATGCTAAAGGGTCTGCTATAAAAATAAGTAAACAAATAAAATGAAGAAACAGAGAAAGCCAAAGAGGAATACAGACACAAAAGTGGAAAATGACAATGAATAAGTATCAACCAATAATAAACTTAAATGTAAATGAATTAAATACACCAATAAAAAGACATAGGGTAGCCAAATGGATAAGACAACATGACCCACATATATGCTGTCTTCAAGAGACCCACCTCAGAACAAAAGATCGACACAGATTGAGAGTGAAGGGATGGAAAACTATATATCAAGCAACTGGACATGAAAAAAAAGCTGGAGTAGCAATACTGATTTCAGATAAAATAGATTTTACAATGAAGGCCATAAAAAGGGACAAAGATGGACATTTCATAATACTTAAGGGAAAATCCATCAAGAAGAAATAACTCTGAAACACATATAAGCACCCAACATAGGAGCTCAAAAATATGTAAGGAAAATCTTGGAAGACTTTAAGAAAGACATAGACAGCAACACACTAACAGTAGGGGATTTTCATACCCCACTATCAACAATGGACAGATCTTCCAAACAAAAAATCCCCAGAGATGTTGTGGCATTGAACAACACTCTAGAGGAAATGGACCTAATGGATGCATACAGAGTCTTTTACACCAAAGAAGCAAAATACACATTCTTTTCAAATGCACATGGGTCATTCTCCAAGATAGACCACATGGTATGTCACAAGACAAGCCTCCACAAATACAGGAAAATTGAAATCATACAAAGTATCTTCTCAGATCACAATGGCTTGAAACTAGAAACGAAATTCAAGGGAAAAACCCAAAAATTCTCTAAGTCATGGAGACTGAATAACATGCTTTTAAACAATGAAGGGGTCAACAATGAGATCAAAGATGAAATCAAAAAGTTTCTGGTAGCAAATTACAATGAACACACAACAGCCCAAAACCTATGGGATACAGCAAAGGCAGTTCTCAAGGGGAAATTTAGAGCAATACAGGCCTTACAAAAAAGGTTACAAGAAGTTTATAAAAATGACCTAACCACAAAGCTGAAAGAACTAGAGGAGTAACATCAAACAAAGCCAGAGCAAGTAGAAAGAAGGAAATCATCAAGATCAGAGCAGAACTAAATAACTCAGAGATGCAAGCTACAATTCAAAGAATCAACAGGTCCAAGATCTGGCTCTTTGAAAAAGTGAACAAAATTGACAAGCCCTTATCTAGACTCATCAAGAAAAAGAGAGAGAGGACCCAAATCAACAGAATCAGAACTGAAAGAGGAGAAATCACAACTGATAATGCAGAAATACAAAAGATTGTAAGAAATTACTACAAACAACTATATGACAAAAAATATGACAACCTGGATGAAATGGACACAGTTCTGGAAAGGTATAATCTACCAAAACTGAACCCAGAAGAAGCAGAAAGCCTGAATAGGCCAATAACAACTAGTGAAATTCAAGAAGTAATCCAAAATCTCCAAAAGCACAAAAGCCCTGGACCAAATGGCTACACAGGTGAATTTTACCAAACATTTAATGAAGAACTAACTCCTATCCTTCTCAAACTATACAAAAAAATTCAGGAAGAGGAAAGACTACCAAATTCTTTCCATGAGGCCAATATTATTTTAATCCCAAAACCAGGGCAAGACACAACTAAGAAAGAATGGTACAGGCCAATCTCTCTGATGAACATAGATGCTAAAATTCTCAACAAAATATTGGCCAATCAAATTAAGCTGTATATTACAAAGCTCATACACCATGATCAAGTGGGCTTCATCCCAGGGATGCAAGGATGGTACAACATTCGTAAACCAAAAAATGTAATACACCACATCAACACATTCAAAGATAAAAACCATATGATCATATCAATAGATGCTGAAAAAGCATTTGACAAAGTACAGCAACCATTTATGATCAAAACCCTCAGCAAAATGGAAATAGAAGGAGTATACTTCAATATCAAAAAGGCCATCTATGAGAAACCTGAAGCCAACATCACACTTAACAAACAAAAACTGAAAGCTTTCCCCCTAAGATCAGGAACGAGACAAGGCTGTCCACTTTCTCCACTTCTATTCAACATTGTCTTGGAAGTCCTAGCTATAGCCATCAGAGAAGAAAAAGGTATCCAAATTGGAAAGGAGGAAGTCAAACTGTCATTATTTGTGGATGATATGATAGTATACATGCAAAACCCTATAGACACCACCAAAAACTTACTCAACCTAATAAGCAAATCTAGCGTATGAAGTCAATATCCAGAAATCAAAAGCATTTTTGTATACCAATAATGAAACAACAGAAATAGAAGCGAAAAAACAAATCCCATTTACCATAGCAACAAGGAAAATCAAGTACCTAGGAATCAACTTAACTGAGGAGGTAAAAGACCTGTACTCAGAAAACTACAGAACAATGAAGAAAGAAATCAAGGAAGACACAAATAAATGGAAGCATATACCATGTTCGTGGATGGGAAGAATTAACACCATTAAAATGTTCATACTACCCAAAGCAATCTACATATTCAATGCAATCCCAATTAAAATACCAATGACAGACTTCACAGAAATAGAAAAAAAATATTTCAAAACTTTATATGGAGCCAAAAACACCCAGGAATAGCCACAGCAATCTTGAGAAAGAAGAACAAGGTAGGAGGAATCACAATACCGGACTTCAAACAATACTAGAAGGCTACTGTCATCAAAAAAGCATGGTACTGGCATAAGAATAGACATATAGATCAATGGAACAGAATAGAGAGCCCAGAAGTTAACCCAGGACTCTATGGTCAACTAATATTTGACAAAGGGGGAAGGAACATCCAATGGAGTAAAAACAGTCTCCTCAACAAATGGTGTTGGGAGAACTGGACAGCAACATGCAAAAAGATACAACTAGACCACCAACTTACACCATACACCAAAATAAACTCAAGATGGATAAAGGATTTAAACATAAGCAGTGCCACCATAAAGGTCCTGGAGAAAAATACAGGCAGTAAACTTTCGGATATCCTACGCAAAAGTATGTTTACTGATACTTCACCAAGAGCAAAGGAAATAAAAGAACGAATCAACAAATGGGACTATATCAATTTGAAAAGTTTTTGTTCAGCTAAAGAAAATATCAGCAAAATTCAAAGGGAACCAACTCTATGGGAACACATAACTGCCAATGATACCTCAGACAAGGGTCTGATCTCCAAAATATATAAAGAAACTAACGCGACTCAATGCCAGGGAGACAGACATCCCAATTAAAAAATGGGCAAAGGACCTGGACAGACAACTCACTGAGGAAGATATACACAGGGCCCAGAGGCATATGAAAGAATGCTCAACATCACTAGTCATCAGAGAGATACAAATTAAAACCACAATAAGATACCACCTCACACCCGTCAGAATGGCGATCATCAGCAAATAAACAGACAGCAAATGTTGGCGAGGATGCGGGGCAAAGGGAACCCTCATACACTGTTGGTGGGAATGTAGGCTGGTGCAGCCACTGTGGAAAACAGTATGGGGTTTCCTCAAAAACTAAAAATGGAACTGCCTTTTGATCCAGCAGTTCCACTACTTGGAATTTATAAGAACCTATGTACACCTATGTTCATAGCAGCACTATTTACAATAGCCAAGTGCTGGAAACAGCCTAAGTGTCCATCAGTGGATGATTGGATCAAAAAACTTTGGTGCATTTACACAATGAGATTCTATGTAGCAGAAAGAAAGAAGGAACTTGTACCCTTTGCAACAACATGGATGGAACTGGAGAGTATTATGCTTAGTGAAATAAGCCATTCAGTGACAGACAAATATCATATGATCTCACCCATTACAGGACAATAATGAGCAAAACTAACAACAAACAAAACAGAACCAAATATATGAATACAATGAATAGGCCTTCAGTGGTCAG
>PVIW01015328.1:0-20132 GCA_004026585.1 Noctilio leporinus | reverse complement strand
CATTTATTTGTATCTCCCTTGATTTCTTTCTCCATTGTTCTATAGTTTTCTGAGTACAGGTCTTTTACCTCCTTAGTTAAATTTATTCCTAGGTACTTTATTTTTCTTGTTGCTATGGTAAATGGGATTTGTTTTTTCACTTCTATTTCTGTTGTTTCATTATTGGTATAAAAAAATGCTTTTGATTTCTGGATATTGACTTCATACCTAGCTATTTTGCTAAATTTGCTTATTAGGTTGAATAAGTTTTTGGTGAATCCCATCGGGTTTTGTATGTACACTATCATATCATCTGCAAATAATGACAGTTTGATTTCCTCCTTTCCAATTTGGATACCTTTGATTCCTTTTTTTTCTCTGATGGCTATAGTTAGAACTTCCATTTTTGGATTTTGATTTAATCCATTTACATTTAAGGTTATTATTGATTGATACTTATTCATTGCCATTTTCTCCTTTTGTGTCTGTATTCCTCTTTGGCTTTCTCTGTTTCTTCCTTTAATTGTTTACTTATTTTTATAGCTGACCCTTTAGCATTTCTTGCAATGCTGGTTTAGTAGAGATGTATTCTTTTAGTCTTTCTTTGTCTGGGAAGCTCCTTATTTCTCCTTCTATCTTGAATGAGAGCCTTGCTGGGTAGAGTATTCTTGGTTGCAGGCCTTTGTTCCCCATGACTTAAAATACTTTTTGCCATTCCCTTCTGGCTTGAATTGTTTCTGTTGAATAATCATTTGATAGCCTTATTGGAGCCCCTTTGTATGTTATTTGTCTTTTCTCTCTTGATGCTTTTAGGATTCTCTCTTTGTCTTTGAAATCAGCCATTTTAATAATAATGTGCCTTTGTGTTGGTCTGTTTGGGTTGATCCTCATTGGGACCCTCTGTGCTTCCTGAACTGGATTAATGTTGCCACTCATCATGTTAGGGAAATTTTCTATCATGCCTTTTTTGAACAGGCTTTCCATTCCTTGTTTCTCTTCTCCTTCTGGTATCCCTATGATACGGATGTTGTTACATTTCATGTTGTTCTGCAGCTCTCTTAACCCCTCTTCAGTCTTATTCAGCCTTTTTTATTCTCTTGTACTGTCTTGGAGTATTTGTCTACATTATCCTCCAACTCGATGATCCGGTCCTTTGCTTCCTCTAGCCTACTGTACTCTACTCTAGATCCCTTCTACTGTATTCTTCAATTCAGAAATTGTATTCTTCATTTCCTCCTGGCACTTATTGATAGTTTCCATGTCCTTTTTCATGCTGTTGTAGTTCTCAGTAAGTTCCTTGTAACTTCCCTGGAGTTCTTTGTAATTTCCCTGGAGTTCTTTGTAATTCCCCTGGAGTTCTTTGTAGTTCTCCTGGAGTTGTTTACAGTTTTCTTTGATGTGGCTGAGCTCACTGAGCTTCTCTATCATCATTCTTTTGAATTCCTTACCTAATATTCCAGGTGCCTCTGTTTCATTTTGTGGTCTTTCTGGGGATTCTTCCTTTCCTTTTGGTGATGGACTGATTATTTTTTTCCCCATTTTGGGTATCTGTTCTTTCTTGCTTTTTATTTCTTTATTTATTTATGTTCTTTCCTTGGGTTAATCTGCTTTGCTTCCTTGCCTTAGTTGAGCACCCTTCTGTGGTAGGAGATTTGTCGAGTTCAATGTTGCCGTCTCCCAGATTTTCTCCACTTACTGTTTTTGGTGTGTCCTTTATTTAGGCTGTCTGGTTGTATTCTGGACCTGTGGGCTTTTAGCAGAAAAAAACAAAAAGCAAAAAACAAAAAACAAAAACAAAACAAAACAAGCAAAAAACAAAAACAAAGAAAAAGGAAAAAAGAAATAAAAATGATAATAATAGTAAGAAGAAAGGGTTTAGATGGCTGTTCACCCTTAATAATTTCTGATTGGTCCAGATGGAGCCTGGACCTGAGGGCTTTTAGCAGAGGAAAGAAAGAAAGAAAGAAAAAAAGGGAGAAAGTCACAAGACAAAGAGAAATCAATATTAATAAAGAAAGGGTTTAGGTGTCTGTTCACCCTTTATGATCTCTGATTGGTCCAGGTGGTGCCAGAACCTGTGAGCTTTACCAGGAAGAAAAGGAAAAAGAAAAAGAAAAGAAGAGAAAAGAAAAAAAAAAAAAAAAGGAGGAAAAAAAAAAAGAAAGAGGAAGGAAGAAAAGAATAAAGAAAGGGTTTAGGTGGCTGGGGAAGGGAGGAATACTTAGATTGAGGACTGGGAATGCATTATAGCCACAGAGTGAGTAGACTTTAATTCGAGAGTAGGGGGAGGGTCTTGGGTATTTAGGTGGATTAAGGTATGGGGGGGATTAAGAATATGTGAGAAGTAACTTTTGAAAAGGATATGTTGGGGATTAATAGGTCATATAGCTCTCGGTATAACTCAGATGCTTGAGATTAGCAGCTATCCATTTCCTGAGGCTGCATCTTTTTCTTGGTCAGGACTTTGCAGTCTATAGTCTAGCCGGTCTTGGTACGTGGCAGGGCCTCTGATTGTCACAGTCAGGGCTGATTCTGAGTGTCCGCCCCCAGGTAGGCTGGGCCTTCCACAGCCTAGCTGGGTTTTAGGGCTGCTGGTATTCTGGAGCCCGCATGGTGTCCCCTCCCACTCCTGGCGGAGGTTCCTGCCCATGATGAGCACCAAGCACCCCTGCAGGGCAGCACCGCAACCTCGCCAATCCCTGTGATGACCGGCCCCGCCCCCGCAGTTCTGGGAGGAGGCAGCCCCTGTCCGTCAACAGTGCCCGGGGTCCTCCTACACTGCCCCAGCCCCCCAGGGCGAGTGCCAATCCTCCAAGCCAACCAGCTCGCTGAGGAATCCTTTATGCCGCCTCTGTGATGAGCCCCTCCCAGGCATGGGCTGTGCAGCCTTTGTCTCGGGCCTTGGGCGATTCAGTTGCCCCAGCTACTAGTTCCCCGCTCGCCGTTTGGAGTTTCCGGGCAGCCTGGGGGCCTGTATGGTTGCACAGGGCTGGGCCTCCCCCCTTGCAGGGTCTTCAAGCTGCTGTTTCCCCGGTGGCCCAGCAGCACCGTTTTCGGCCCTCTCGCTGCCCTGGCCAGTGCACTTCCGGCTCCCCCACTCCGGCTCCCTGAAGGACTCTTCTCCGCCTCTAGCCCTGTGAGGAGCCTCCTCTTCCTGTTGCCGGAGGGAGGCTGTCATGCAGTCCCTCACCTGTAAGAGTTCAATTCCATGTTCCCTACGGCGTTTGCCCTCACTGCCCACACTTCACTGCTCAGACTTCTAGTTGCCTGGGAGCCCGGAGCTGGCCTCAGTCAAACGCGCACCTCTGTGCAGAGCCGCCCCTGCCCAGAGCCGACCTCGGCCCGCTGGCCGTTTGGTCGGGAACACCCCACCTACTGTCCTGCTGACCTCCTCTGCCTCTGGGCTGTGCTCCCCTGTGTCCAGATGCTGACCACTCCAATTCTTAGGGTCCTGAAGACGTCTCACACTCCCTATCTTGTCCTCTAGCTGCTCTGGTACTCAAGAATACCATCAGCACTGCTCTCTACTCTGTTGCCATCTTTCCTCCTGTACCAAAGTTTTTTGATCCAATCATCCACTGATGGGTACTTAGGCTGTTTCCAGCACTTGGCTATTGTAAATAGTGCTGCTATGAATGTAGAGATACATAGGTTCTTATGAATTGTTGTTTCAGGATTCTTTGGGTATAGTCCAAGTAGTGGAATCACTGGATGAAAAGACAGTTCCATTTTTAGTTTTTTAAGGAAACCCCATACTATTTTCCACAGTGGCTGCACCAGCTTACATTCCCACTAACAGTGCACGAGGGTTCCCTTTGCCCTACATCCTGGCCAACACTTGTTGTTTGTTGATTTGTTGATGATGGCCATTCTGACAGGGGTGAAGTGGTATCTTATTGTGGTTTTAATTTGCATCTCTCTGATGATTAGTGATGTTGAGCATTCTTTCAAATGCCTCTGGGCCCTTTGTATATCTTCCTCAGTGATTTGTCTGTTCAGGTCCTTTGTCCATTTTTTAATTGGGCTGTCTGTCTCCCTGGTGTTGAGTCGCATTAGTTCTTTATATATTTTGGAGATCAGACCCTTGTCTGAGGTATCATTGGCAATTATGTTTTCCCATACAGTTGATTCCCTTTGAATTTTGCTGATATTTTCTTTAGCTGATCAGAAATTTTTTAAAAATATGGAACGCTTCACGAATTTGCGTGTCATCCTTGCACAGGGGCCATGCTAATCTTCTCTGTATTGTTCCAATTTTAGTATATGTGCTGCTGAAGCAAGCACAGGCTTCAAATTTTAACTCAAATAAAGCCAGGATTCCATTCTTAAATTGCATTTTTAGTTACCTAAGACCGTGCAGTCAATTAAGCTATATTTCCAAGACTGCTAAATACTCATTAACATTATTAATCATTTTAAACGTATCAATGGTCTGACTTTCTCTGTGAAAAGTGTGTACTGCATTTAGTATTTCCCATATTGGGTCTACAATAAAAACTTTTCCTAGGTCCATGTCCTTCAGCCCTTTTGATGGAATGATGACTCTGGGTTTTATTTATTAAAAAAAAAAATATTTTTAGAGACAGAGGAAGGGAGGGAGAGAGGGAGGGAGAGAAACTTTGATCAGTTGCCTCTTGCATGTGCTCCAACTTGGGACAGAACATATAACCCAGGCATATGCTCTGACCGGGAATCGAACTGGCAGCCTTTTGCTTTGCAGAACAATGCCCAACCAACTGAGCCACACTGGTTAGGGCAACATTGGGTTTTAGATGTAGGTTTATGACTTCAAAATTCACTTGAGATCTAACATTTATATATGGTTCCCTTTTAAAAAAAGTTATTTTATTCTGAGTATAAAAATGTTAGGTGACTAGAACTAGATTAAATCAGAAAATAAGGTTTGCCATGGCTGACAGCAAATACTCATACAGTCCTTAATGTCACCTCATGTTGTTAACAAGAAAACAAGGCCAGAGAAGTTAAAATAGTTGAACCTAGGTCACCCAACTATAAATGGTGGAGCCACAATTCAAACCACAAGGCATCATGGAGATCATTTTATTTCTCTTAAGTATTATGCTGGAAGAGATTATATCCGTGAAGTAAGTTATTGAAATTGAGATACTTCTACAATATGTCATCTACTATACAAGTATTTATCAGTATTGCCTGCCCTCACACTTTGAGCAGACACTTAATTTGGATATACCAGTTGACTGTGCTAGGTAATACATCTCCAGTACATACACTTAACTAGAAGTGAAGTTGAATAATTTTATGACTCTTCCTTCTCCATACTCAACATCTAATTAGCACAAGCCTTCCTACTTCTTGCTCTAATGCTCCAATTCAGATCTTAGGTTATGCAGTGTTTTATAGAGATAATTTCTTTTTTGCCCTGTCTGGTGTGGCTCAAAGGATTGAGTGCCAGCCTGTGAACCAAAGGGTCACCAGTTTGATTCCCAGTCCAGGCACATGCCTGGATTGTGGGTCAGGTCCCCAGTTGACGGCACATGGGAAGCAAACACACATTGATGTTTCTCTCCCTTTCCTCCTATCTCTAAAAATAAACAAAACTTCTGTATTTTCTTATTATATTAGTTTAGGAGATTATAACAATCACAGTAACTTGTTATTCATTGTCCCTTCTATAAGGGAATGTGTAAAATATGATATTACAGTTATAATAACAACTAACCATTAAAAAAATTGAGGTGGATAAATACTTACATACCACAACTGTGCTGCCAGTCCAACCTCCTCCACCTTCACTATTAACAGCAAACATTTATATGGCATTTGGTTTGAGTTAGGCAATGTTCTAAGCACATAATACATATTAACGTACTTTATAGGCTACTTCTGAAAGAATATGCAAGACACTGGTCATTATGGTTCCTCTGGAAAGGGAGTCAAGGGCAACTGGAGTCTAGAAACTTAGTTTTCACTGTATCCTTTTATTCTGGTGTGAAAAGAATGTATAGTGTGTTAAATTTAATATTAAAATAATTTGAATGTGCCCGAATGCTTGTTACTATGGGTATGGGTGCATTTGATTCCCCAGTCTGCTCCCATAAAATTCCCCAATCTTCACCAGAAGGGAGGTAATCAATCGATACTTCTCTTTTGTGTCAATATTTCCCTTTCTTTCTTCCTCTCTCTAAAAGCCTTTTAAATGAGGATAAAAACAATAATTTGAATGTAAGAATCACTTCATTAATACTAAAATGAAGTGGAAATAAACATAGACTATAAGTAAGAAGAAAAGCAACCTGACTGCAGTTACACTATAGATAGAAATATTTTTAATACATAGAAATACAGCTAACACTGAAAAGCACAGCTCAATCTGCCTTCAAGAAAGGACTCATTGCCCATGTGAGCTTCCAATGAGGCAGTGCCGCTGAGGTCATTTCTCTTTTCCTTACTCTGTGTTAATGACTGAGTGAGGTTGTGAAATAAGGACCAGACTACTTCTGTCCAATATGGACTTCTCTAACCTTTGCTCCTGAACTCCTCCCTGGGCTGAGGGTGACTCTGTCAGGTCTGCCTCTGCCCAAGCCTGTGTGTTACTTTATTGTTTTTTTTTTCCACAAGTTTTCCTCCCCAATAACCATCTCCATTCCTTATTCAGTCTCAGTTCCTGCTTCTCAACCATCTGGGCCAGCATGTACATCTATGGGGATGTGGAGGAAAAAAATTCTTCTTTGTGCTCTTAGGATGTCTGACTGGGCCTAAGAATGAAACTGACACTAGAGCCACAGGAAAAAAGCAGTTAAGTTTATTGCAAGCTCATGGGGCCTTCAGAAGAGCAGACCTGAAGTAGTGGCAAGAGCAGAAAGATTTCATACCTTTTAGATAAAACAAAACAAAATAAAAGCCAAAATTACTTTTCTGAAGAAATGACAAAGGAGTTTGGGAGAGAGGCAGGAGGTGGTGGGGAGGTGAGGAGACATGGGGGAAGGGAATGGACAGAAGTTGCAGAGGATATGGTTGTTTTAGTATTCGTACTCAGTCTGGTGATAGGATGTCCTCTTACTGGTACATGGGAGTCACCTTTACCCTTATGGGAAACTTTATGGCCTATTTTTAGGTAGAAAAGAGTAGGTCAGAGAGCTCTTCCTGCATCTGTTTCTTAAGTGCCTTCAGCTTAAAATAATAATCAATATGCCAAAGTGGCATATTTGGGACTCATGTCTTGAACTCCTGCAAAGATAAGAATGAAGGCCCTGGCTGGTGGTTCAGTGGATAGGCACCAGCCTGTGAACCCAAAGATCACTGGTCCAATTCCTAGTCAGGTTATATAACCAGGCTCCAGCCAGGTCTGTAGCTGGAGGCAGGTGAAAGGCAACCATACATTGATGTTTCTCTCCCTTTCTTCCTCCCTCCCTGCCCTTCTCTCTAAAAATAATGAATAAAGTCTTTGGAGAAAAAAAAAAGATAAGAATGAGACTAAAGGAAAACATAGGTGATTCCTCCCTTCTCTTAATATGTTACTTTATCTTTTGCAATTATTATTTTAATCATACATCTGTATAGTTTTAAAGTGTGCATGCAATTTATTTGTATATACATAACAAATCAACTAGTTCCAAAGACTTGCTAAAATCAACAGAAGTCTCTGGTTATTCGTTCTTCTTTCCCCAAATGCCAACATTTTCAATGCTAGTCTCTCATTTTGATCTCTCATGCTTGTATTGCTGCTTCCTGATTTTTCATGTTAGACTTTATTGCTTTTCTACTAGGATAGATAAGGATTTAACTCCCTTCTCTTCCTTGTTCTATTGTGCATGAGCATCCTCCAAATCTCCCCAAATTTTAAATACCATTGTATCAAAATATTGGTTAGGTCAATATATAGTATTCATATCATTTTTCCTGATAACCGTTTCATATTATTATGACTATGAAAAGTCCATTCACAACACAATCATGTAGAAAATTATAACCACTTCTCCTTTATTATGTTGTTTCTTTTTCATGTCATTTTCTGTTTTTCCTGAAGTTGAATTTGCTTTCTTTTCTTTTTTAAGCAGCCCTGTCTGGTGTGGCTCAGTGGTTTGAGCACCAGCCTAAGAAACAAAGAGTCATCAGTTCGATTCCCAGTCAGGACACATGCCTGGGTTGCAGGCAAGTTGGGAACGTGCGAGAAGCAACCGCCCATTGATGTTTCTCTCCCTCTCTTTCTCCCTCCCTTCTCTTCTCTAAAAATAAATAAATAAACCCTTTAAAAAAATTGGTAGCATTTCTGTGCTTTTGGAAAGTCAGTATGGAATAATGGTCACAAGCAAATCTCTGGAATTATGTCATTCAGCCCCAGTGCTAATTCTTACTAGTTGTGTGACTCTGAGGGGCCAGTTGTTTGGTTTTGCCATCTTTTCCCATAAAACAGAGATAGTACGTAACATCCATGGTGTAAGGTTCATATTTAAAGTGTTAGAGTATCTGGCCATGTAAGCGGGGCAGTGCTATCTATTATTAATCACTAATTCAACCTCAAACACTGTCAATTTGCCTGAGTCTTTTAACATGCTAGCTCATGACAGTAAGTCTATCAATTTCATCTTTTTGGAAACTGTCTCCTAGATGCTTCCAACCTGCCCCACAAAGGAGTGTTTTCCCTCTTGACCAAGAATGAACAGGGCCAACTCTCATTCAGAATTTTCTTTTATCTTCACCTTGTTTTGACCTATCTTTGGAGTCCATGCCTCCCCTTTTGTTGGTTTATGCCTGTATTTTAATGAACTATATGACTTCCTAAGAAGGAGTTTTATGGAAAGCACTTAAAAAATTGCATACCTAGGGGCAGGGGGGAGGAAGAGGCAAAGAAGGGGAGCAGTTTAGTCAAGGAACTAGTATGCAAGAAGCATGGACCTGGACAACATGTGGAATTGACTTTGTCAGGGAGAGGGTGGGTGGGGAAGAGGACAGAGGGGAGCAAAAAGGGGATGGATGTAATACAACAACGATAAAATTAAATTTTAAAAAAATTGCATACCTGAAAATGCCTATGTTCTATCTATCCTTATACACTACTTTGTTTGGATATAGAACTCAAAAATAAAACTATCCTCTTTCAGAATTAGGAAGACATTCTGTCATTGTCTTTTTGTTTTCAGTATTGCTGTTAAGAGGTCTAAAGCTATTCTAATTCATGACCCTTACATATGACCTGCCCAGCCAGGGCACAGAACCAGGTTGCAAGCCAGGTCTTCAGCCAGGCCTGCAGCTGGAGGCAGGTGAAAAGTAACCATACATTGATGTTTCGCTTCCTTTTTTTCTACCTCCCTGCCTGTCTCTCTGGAAATAATGAATAAAATCTGTATATGACCTGGCGCTCCACATCACCTTTCTTTAGAATATATAGGTTCTTCTCTGATTCTTGGATTCTAACATTTCATGGTGAAGTGTTTAAATTTTTTAATAAGTGGGTTCCTTATTTCTATGCAATATAACTTAATTTAGGCATCATTCTGCTTCTTTCTTTCTTTTTTTTTTTAAACTTGGATCTCAGTCTATCAGCTGTCTTTGCTGGAAGATGTGTCTCACAAAGCACAGTATGCAGAGATGGCAATCTATTCTTAAGAAAATCTTATCATGAGAGATTTGGATATCTTTAATACAAACAATTTAAAATGTATATTTAGTAGAACAAAATAACAGATTCTACACACTAAGTACATGCAGCTATTTATATATTAATTATACCTCAGCAAAGCTGTGAAAAAATTTAGGGGTTTCGGGCTGACTTCTGGTTAGACTCAATTTGACTGTCACTGTTTCTGTCTTGACTGTAACTGACAGAGCCTGCACAAGGACTACAAGGGTCTCCTCAGCCTTTTTTGTTATTGCTTTCTTTGAATTTGGATTACAATAGTTCCTTTTCCCTGTAGTTTCGCTTTTCATGGTTTTAGTACCTGTCATTAACAGCAAAATATTAAATAGAAAATTCTAGAGCTAAGCTATTCATAAGTTTTAAATTGTATAGCTATTTTCAGGTGCTGTGATGAAATCTCAGCGTCCTGCTCTGACCCAACCATCCCTTTGTCCAGTGGCTCCCACATTGTGTAAGCCACCAGACAATTGGTCACTTAGTAGCGGTCTTAGTCTTCAGATCGGCTACTATATTTTCTCTCAATATAGTAGCGGTCTTAGTCTTCAGATCGGCTGTTGCAGAATGTGCTTGTGTTCAAGTAACCTTTCTATTTCTTAATGATGGCTCCAAAACAGAAGAACAGATATTCCAGAGAAGCTGTATATGTTTTCTTTAAGTCAAAAAGTAGCAAGTTCTTCATTTAATAGGGAAAGAAGGAAAAATCGTATGCTAAGATTAGTAAGAAGGATAAATCTTCTTGTGAATTGTGAACAAGGGAAAAAAAGTTCTTTTGTGAACAAGGGGAAAAAAACTCATGCTAGTTTAACTGCTGCATTTCAAACTGCAAAACTCCTGGCCACAGTTTGTGATAAGGGCTGAGTTAAGATAGAAAAGGCATTTGAGAATGAATGAACAGAAAACATCTTCTGATTGACAGCAGAAAGCACTGAGTCTAGTATAGGAAGACTTCAGCAGGGGATCCCCTGAAATAAGTAACACCAACCATTACTTCAAGTAAGAGCTGGTTACACAGTTTCAGGAATAGGCCCAAGAAGAGGAGTGACTACAGTACAATAAGACATTTTAGAGAGAGACCACTCATAACTTTTATTATAGCATAGTGTCATAATTCTAATTATTATTATGTTTGCTAATCTCTTACCATGCCTAATTTATAAACTAAACTTTATCCTCAGTGTGCATATTAGAAAAACATAGTACATGTTAGATTTCAGTACTATCTGTGGTTTCAGGCATCCGTGGGTAAGTGGGGGCCAAGATATATTCAATCTGCATTTTTATAAAAATGAATGTTTTGGAATCATTTGTCTCTATAGTTACATTCACTTGACAAGCTCGCATAAACTGCAGAAAATTTCAATAAATTGAGATTGCTGCTATTAACCTGATGGACTATCTAGCATAATGAAGTAGGTAACTATGTCAACCTGAGTATTAAATATTAGGATAGCTTTTTCTAGAAATAAAAATGTAAATAAAATTCTAATATTTTCTCTCAATATGCTATTGGATTGTTTTGCACACATTCAGGGCCAACCACCTCACATTGAAGATAGGTTTGCTAGAATGTGCCATTCTTATCATTCCTGTGGATTCCTCCCAAAGTACAACATTCCTGATATGTGCGTGTTATTATCATGCTTCCTTTTATGTTTCTCAAGCTATTATATATGTTTTGTAGCAGACTGATATACCTGATATATTTGAATCTAACGGTACACAAGACATTATGCTAGTGTGGTAGGTAGAGCAGTGTTTTGTTTTGTTTTTAACCTTTAAGGTACATTAAAATCACTTGGAGATTTTAAAAATGCAGATTCTGATTCATTATGTCTGGGACAGTCACTGTGATTCTGCATTTCTAATAAGCTCCCAGGTGACAGCAATAATATTGGTCTAGAAACACACACTGAGTTCCATGGCTGGGAGGCAAACAGTGCAGTCTAGCCTCACCCTTAAGGGACTTACACTGTTGTCAGGAATGAACATGGATCTGAGTAATTAAACAGCCCTGATTTATGTAAGTGATACAGCTCTCCTTTTTTAGTGTTTGTATAGCCCCATTCTTCTCAAGGTCACTAAATTTTACTTACCTTCTTGAGGCTTTGAGAATTTGTATATCATTCTAGTGTTTTAAAATATGTTTATTTCTATTAATGTCTAACTTTTTCCAGGTGTTATATTGAAATTTGTACCAAGTGAGTACAAGTTGTTTAATTGCTCATAGTGAATTTTTCAAAGGGTTGCGTATAATCAGATGACACATGCCAAAAAACTCTCTAGTAGGAGAAATTCTAAGGACTGGGGAAATGATGGAAAATAGATTATGAAATAGTTCTAGGAGCTGGGACAAATTTGCTATGCAGTTCCATGTTTAAAAACCCAGGAGCATATACATACATAGCTTAGCCCCATAAAATAAACATTTTCTGAATGAACAAAACTATTGGCCTCATACACATAGCACAAAGACTATAAGAAAAGAGCTCTGTTAACCTCAAAATGGACTCATGAAAGGATTAATCATCAGTGATAAATGTTCGTGGTCCCCAAAGAGCTGAATATGTTGTGCTATTTTGAGCAAATTCCATCCATCACTGTTGACTCATAATAGCTATCCATCTATTATGCTGACTGATAAAGAATTGCCCTCGACAAGGTCAGTTTTATAACTTGCTTAGCTTCAAATTGCCATAGTGGTTGTCACATCTTTGCTATCTCCAAACAGCCTTCCCATCACCATAATTACTAACATACAAACATGCACACTCACCTCTTCTTCATTCTAAAAAGGAAAATAGAAATGCAGAATCATGGTTCTTTTTCTCCAGGTTTGCTTGACAAATTTAACTTGGAATTACAATGTAGGCTTTCAAGTCTAATAAACTACTGAACATTGGTTGAGTACTGACTTTATAAAAGCACTCACTTAGGCCCCTTGAGGGATACAAAGATGTATAAGACCTGGCTCCCATCTTCATAGGGCTTACATTCCAGTTGTTCTGATAATACGTAGCATTTTGAAAAATTCACTATGAGTGATTGATCAAGTTTTTGTCACCTTTGTGTTTTCCTACCTAGAAAATTAACTGGCAAACAGTAGGTAACCAAAATGTGTAATAAAGAATGGTAATTAAAAGAAGACATTAAGAGGATGGGGTGGGAGGGGCAGAGGAGAGTAATGGGGGACAATTGAAACAATTGTAATACAACAACAAGAAATTAATACAAAAAACTGAAAAAATTAAAATATTAAGAATTGGAAAAAAGATATTAAATGACAGTTTTAGGCAATAATAAAGAACTTTCACAGGACATAATATAGCTAATTTCAAAATGAACTATGCAGACAATGATACAAGAAATATTTTCTCAAGCTGGGTCCACAAGTTTGCTTTAAGAATATATGTATTTTTTTGTTTTATAGATATATGACAGCCATAAATTGAGGAATTTATAGCTGGTTTCATGCTTACATGTATTTAGCCAAAGTATAATTTAAAAGATTTAAAGTAATATTAGGGATTCTCAGAAATATTACCCTTTTAATAAAAATGATCTAATGCCATGGATGGATCTCTTTTGAATTCTCTTTCAAACAAATTGAAAATATATTTTTAAAAAGATTTTATTTATTTATTTTTAGACAGAGGGGAAGGGATGGAGAAAATGAGGGAGAGAAACATTGCTTTGTGAGAGAAACATAAATCAGTTGCCTCTTGTACATGCCCCAACAAGAGACCAAACCTGCAACCCACAACTTGGATATGTGCCCTGACTGGGGATTTTTCCCAGTCAGTCTCTTTGCACCATGACACCCAACTATCTGAGCCACACTAGTTAGGGCTACAAAATATTTTAAAAATCATGATAGAATAAGGGAAATCTAAATAATTACTGAATATTTGATAATTTTAAGATTGGTATTTTTTAGGTGTGATTATTTTCTTTTTAAAAGATTTCTAATCTTTCAAAGATATATACTGAAATAGCTAAGAAATGAGGTATATAAAATGGCTGAGAATTGCTCTACAATAATCCAGGGGTGGGTTGCTAGTATGTGACATATACACTGTGGTAGGCAGAACAGTGACTCCCCAAAACCTATGTCCTAATCTGTAGAAGTTAAGATAGTGGATAGAATTAGAGCTAACCAGCTGACTTTAAAATAAGGAGGTTATTCTGCACTAAATCTGAGGACCCCATTGTAATCACAAGGGTCCTATGTGAGGAAGAGGGAAGGCAGGAGCAGAATCAGAGTGATGCAAGTCGAGGAGGACTTGACTGGTCATTGCTAGCTTAAAGGTGGAAGAGAACTACAAACCACTAAGTTTTTTCCACTTACTGCACCCATCCTTTGTAGTATTATTGTCATGTATTTTAAACCTAGATATGTTATTATCCCTGAAATACAGTATTATAATATTCGTGTTAAATAATGATGGTTTTTTAAAAAGAGCATTTCCAGTGCTCTTCATTTTTTCCTATAGAACTAACTTTCTATCCCATGTCACTGCCCTAGAGTTTGAAAAATTTCCTTTAGTATTTCTTGTAGGACAGGTCTACTTGTAATGAACTCTCCCAATTTAGTTCTGGGTTTGTTTTGTTTTGTTTGCTATTTTTAATTCTTCAAATATATACTGAGAACAAAATATGAACAAAGCACTAAATAATTCTCTAATGTATTTTTTAAATTCCCACCTGAGGACATGCTTATTGATTTTAGAGAGAGGGGAATGGAGGGAAAGAGAGGTAGAGAAACATCCACATGAAAAAAAAACATCGATCGATTGTCTCCTGCACGCACCCCAGGTGGGACAAACCAATAATTCAGCCACATGTGCTGACTGGGCATCCAATCAGTGACCTTTTGCTTTGTAGGATGACACCCAACCAACTGAAATACCCTGGCTAGGCTATTTAATGCATTCTTACTAGCCTTGAGAAGTGGTTGTTTTGAAAATCTATTTTATAATACTTCAATTTTAGTATAAACTGAACAATAGTTATCAACAGCTAGATAGTGTCAATTAAAACTATGTAAAAGCCATCTAGGAAATGGAAGAAATTTAAGTAATTTTATGAAAAAGAAATATAAGAAACCAAAAATCTCACTATTTAAATTATTAACATTATCACTATCTTTATAGTTAGACTGTACTTTAGAATTATAAAAATAGTTTTAACAAATTTATTTCCAAAGGAAGCAATAAGTAGCTACTGGTTTAAGGCTACATGTGATTGATTCAATGTTTTACAATTTAAAAATTCTTCAAACAGGTTCATGTAAGTAAAAGATAATCAGAAATTTCAAATTATGTGTGTGAGAGACAGGACAGAGAGAGACTGTTCCTCCAATATGACTGGTTTAAAAATATCTTACAGGTTAAGAAAGTTACATTGTTGTGTGTGTGTGTGTGTGTGTGTGTGTTTTAAAAAATTTACTTTTAGAGAGAGGGAAATGAAGGGAAAGAGGGTGAAAACATCATTGTAAGAAACAATGATTGGCTGCCTCTCCTATGTGCCCCAAGCAGGGGCCCAACCCACTGAGCCACACTGGTCAGGGCTATTTTTGTGTTTTGTTCCTTTTTTTTTTTTTTTTTAATTTTATTTATTATTTGTAGAGAGAGGGAAAGGGAGAGAGACAGAGAGGGAGAGAGACAGCAACATATGGTTGCCTTTCACCTGCCTCCAGCTACAGACCTTGTTGGAGACCTGGCTTGCAACCTAGTTATCTGCCCAGACTGGGAATCGAACCAGCTACCTTTGGGTTCACAAGCTGGTGCCTTTTTTACTGTGCCACCAGCCAGGGGCTCTTTCATGTTTAATCTTCAATATTTTAATTCTCAAATTGGCTCTTCCAATTACCTTTTGCAAATAAGTAAATTTATTTTAATTTGTTGTACTGCTGATGGGATGCATTAACCATTTTGGGAACAAATCTGTTAGGAGTAGGAGTCAGGCACTCATTTCTTAGTTCATGTCTTTGTTGTAGTTTTTTGTTTGTTTATGGCACCATTATAAAATTCCATCTTTTGTATTTCCTTGTCATGTTTAAATATGTCACTGAAATATCCCACATTCTGCATTTTGTTCAAACTTTTCCTCTCTCACAGTTTTTGTTTTACAATATAGCTAGATGTTATTATTTTTATTATAGGAGCAGAGGGCTAGAACAACACTCCCCACAGCCCATGCCGCCCACAACTGGACAGCTTGTATGAACAGGAGTAGCAACAGCTACTTTCTTTTAGCTTATATTGTAGATAAAGGGGTGAGCCCCATTCCTTCACCCAGCTCCCAGACTGGTCGAAATTGTTCAGGGCTCATCTGGAGGAAGGAATTCCTTAACTTGAGTATTTGCAGTCACACCAAAGATTCCTCTCCCAAATGTGCAAAATCACAGCGCTGCAGCCCATAAAAAGTTTATTGTGTCTTCAAGGCACAACAACGTAGGCTCTTCTCCCAGAGAAGGCTCTTTCAGAGATAGGGAACCAGTCCCCAGATGAGTTGCTTGTTTGTCATTTTCGTAGGCAGCTTGATTCTTCCTCCTGGATTTCTCAAACTCCTGGGTCCCCAGTGTGAAGACAAAATTAAAAGAACGCTACACATGGTGGCGCAGTGAGAAGGATGGACGCCTGAATGCAGCGCAGCAAGTTGAGGATGCCCTTGCTCAAGTAGGGCGGGAGGGCGCGCTGCTTCGTTCCTAGGTAATCATTTGCCACACCTCCGACGGCTTCCCAAACTTGCGACCCCTGGTGGCCGGGAGCCTGAAAGACAAAGGGTGGGCTCAGTCCTTTGACTCACCTCCCCCAGCTTACACAAGGACAGGACAGTCCCTTTTCATCTTCCTTTGCCCAGGTGGTGCCCCTACCCTTCAGCTGCCGTCAGGACCGCAGCGACAGGACTCCACTCCCAAACCAGAGTCACTTTGCCCTTCATAGTCGCATCCTCTCTCCCATTCTCAAACATTAAATTGTCTGTTGTTGTTAGCATTTCTTAATTGATCTTTGTTTGTTTGTTTGTTATGAAAAAATGAAGTGTTTTGGCAGGAGTGACCCATAGAACAGGGCTGGAAGCCTAAGGGGACATCCTGAAATAAACTTTCACTGGCTGGCGACATTCCGGACTATAGCAAGTAGGTTTTCCACAAAGCAAAGGACAACATCTACAAGGAACCACCCTGGTTTTGCCATTTTCTTCAGCCACAATGAAAAGTCATAAACTCAAAAGCTAACTTTCATTGCATATGCAACATTTATAGGTATTATTCATTTGGAGCAATAATCAAAATAAGAAAAATTCTTTTAAAAAGGTAAGGTTAAACAGATAGTGACAGCAAGAGCCAGAGGTTTTTCTCTGAGTAACTCTGTAATTTCATAGCTCTTATGTTACAGCTGTTATAGCCTCTCTGGCTCCATGAGCTCAGTTCCAGGAGCCATCAGCATGCTGCTGTAACTTCCATGGTTTAAAGTCCTCTTTCAACAGCACGTTCTTCTTCAGATAACCCTATTTCATTGCCCCCTTGCCAGAAAAAAATTCTCCAAAGAGCTGTCTATACTTGCTATTACTGCTTCCTTGATTTCCCTTTTCATTCTCATTTTAGTCAGTTTTCCTGTCCAACATTCCACATGACCTGCTTTTGCCAAAGTCACAAGTAATGTTCCTATCATGTTAAATAGATATTTCTGGTTCTTACTTTACTATACCTCTCAACATCATCTGACAAAGTTGATTGTCTTTATGAAACGCTCCTCCCTTTATAGCATTTCCTGGAGTGATCAGCTTCCTTTCTTACTGGCCTCCTTCTCAGTCTCTTTTTCTGGCTTCTCCTGCATGAACAACCTCAAATAGGGCTTATTCTCTTTATCATGTGACTATTCCAGTGCCTGCCACTTGAGAGTACTCAACAAATACTTGCTGGATCTATGAATGAATAAATTAATAAATGAAGTGTTATAGAGGTGCATAGGTAGGAAAGCTTACTTTTGCCTTTGGCAGTTGAAAAACTTTTTCTGGAAAAGGTAAAATTTTACCCGTATTGAGAGATAAGTCGAGATTTGTCTAGTGAACAAATAAGGCATTTATTTCTAGAAATTAGTGTTTTTTACAAAATTAACTTATGTACCATTTCCAGGAAGCTAAGGTAGGAATGTATATCATTCCAAAAGGAAAAAGTAAACTGATTTAAAAAATGTGATTCAGGAGATGCAATACAATGAGGGGAAAGAAAGTCCTCTAGATAATGGATAAGGAATGTGCTGTGATGACAGCAGGGCGGGAGGCCCAGAGGTGAGCAGTCCACAATGATCAGGAGGACAAAGTACAACAAGGAGATGAATCTGATGGAATGTACTTCTGCCAGAGAAACTGAGTGTGAAAGGTGCATAGAAATACAGGTTAATTAAAAAGGGATGGTTATTAAATGTAGGTAAAATGAAAAGTTATCCAGAAAAAGCATCATGGTCTAGGTATGGGTAGTGTTCACTTAGTCATAATAATGCAAATACGGACTGAATATGTATTTAAAATTACAGGAAGGATGCAAAGGAAAAGCCTGTGCTTAGGGGAGAAATAAGCACAAAAAGGAGCTAAGTTCTTATGCCCTGCAAAGAATATTCAATAAATAATGGCTAAAACTGAAAAATCATCAACTAGCATTATAGATACATTATTTAGAGATGAGTTAAATGCTAAAAGGAAAAAACCCAAATAGTTGAAAATGGTCTCTGTGGAAGAGGATGCAGGGAGATGATGTCAAATGATAATTGCTTTTTGTAATAAAACATGTAGAAGTATCGGCATTAAAATTTAAATACATTAAAAATAATCAGGCAAAAATGTTGTTCAACAAACAATGTATTCTTTAACACTGGTTTCTCAGTATTGGTGCCAAAACCCTTGCTTCAGTGTAGGAAAGTTTTAAAAAGAATTAGTGGAGCCCTGGTTGGTGTGGCTCAGTGGATTTAGTGCCAGCCTGTGAACCAAAGGGTCACTGGTTCGATTCCCAGTTAGGGCACATTCCTGGGTTTCAGGCCAGGTCCCCAGTTGGGGGTGTGCGAGAGGCAAACACACATTGATGTTTCTCTCCTATCTTTCTTCCTCCCTTCTCTCTGAAAATAAATAAATAAAATCTTTAAAAAAAAAAAAAAAGAATTAGTGGAAAAGTTGAAGGCTTTGCATTTAATTAATCTTTATAAAAATAATCATATGCCAATTAATATAATCTCAGAAGATGATAATACGACCATAAGCAGGCTTAATTGGGAGAATGTGGTACCTTGCTCATAATAAATGGCAGTTGGAAAATATTAGGGCTATTTGCAGTTGTCTCAGTGATAAACTCAGGAACCAC
The DNA here is from genome assembly GCA_004026585.1 of Noctilio leporinus. NCBI lineage: Eukaryota > Metazoa > Chordata > Mammalia > Chiroptera > Noctilionidae > Noctilio > Noctilio leporinus. Next base: position 1,179 of record PVIW01015328.1, on the reverse strand, counting down.
ATTCTTAGTCCAATCTGGTTTATAATAAATATGTATTGTGGGTTATAGTCAAGCTTGCTGTAGGAAAATGTGTTCTTTTACTAAAAGCCCCTTGAGAAAAATCATTCTTTTCTGGAGAAACTCCATAATTTCATAGCTTTTATGTTACAGAATTTAATTAATTAACTAATTAAAAATGTTTTATTGTTTATGCTATTACAGTTGTCCCATTTTTACTTCCACACAGTCCATCCCCCCACTTTCATAATCAATCTCCACCCCTACCTTTGTCCATGTCCATGGGTTTTTCATGTATGTTCTTTGACTAATCTCTTCACTTTCTTTCAGTCAGTCCCTGCCTCCTCTGTCCCCTCTTACAGCTGTCAGTCTATTCCATGATTTCATGCCTCTGATTGTATTTTGTTTAGTTCATTTTTCATAATTTCTCTTATAGTGAGATCATATGGTATTTGTCTTTCAGCAACTAACTTATTTCACTTAGTATGATAGTCCCCAATTCCATCCATGCTGCTGCAAAAGGCAGGAACTCCTTCTTTCTTTTTTTCAGTGTGTGTTCCATTGTGTACATGTACCACACTTTTTCTATCCACTCACCTAATGATGAGCACTTAAGCTATTTCCAAATCTTGGTTATGTAAACAGTGCTGCTACAAAAATAGGGGTGCATACATTCTTTTGAAATGGTATTTCAGGATTCTTAGGGTGTATTCCCAACAGTGGAATCACTAGGTCACAGGAAAATTCCATTTTTAATTTTTTTGAGAAAACTCTACTATTTTCCACAGTGGCTGCTCCAGTCTGCATCCTTACCAACTATGCACTAGGGTTCCCTTCTCTCCATATCCTTGCAAGTACTTGTTGTTGACAGAATTTATTTTTTATTTTATTATTTTTAAATATTTTAAAAAATTTTATTGTTGTTGTATTACATCCATCCCCTTTTTGCTCCCCTCTGTCCCCCTCCCCACCCACCCAAAGTCAATCCCACCTGCTGTCCATGTCCATGGTTCCTTTATACTAGGTTCTTGTCTAAACTAATCCCCTTTCTTGCCTCTGCCTCCCCCCTCCCCCCAACCCCTTTCCCCCTGACCACTGAAGGCCTATCCCTTGTATTCATGTACTTGGTTCTGTTTTGCTTGTTGTTAGTTTTGCTCATTATTGTCCCGTAATGGGTGAGAT
>PVIW01015327.1:0-22350 GCA_004026585.1 Noctilio leporinus | reverse complement strand
AATTTGTTTTTCGTAAGAAGGAACCTATAATTTATTCGTGAGAGTGGAAAACCCAGTCATTAATATATCATGATTACTTTGAATGTGGTGACATCCATTGCAGTTTTTGCTGTTAGTCTTTGGCATGAAAAAGTATGTGTTAAGTCTTGTCATTTCTGGTTCTGATCATCTGCTTTGAGGACAGAATAAACATGCAGTTGGGCACTTGAGGACGTAGCTCTCAAGCAATCAACCAAGAGAGCAGCACCAAACCCTGCAGTGAGGTTTCCAGCCTGAGAGAGGCCAGGACTCAGTAACCTCCAGGATTAGAGATACAGCGTCACTGGTTCAGCCAGAAGAAGCAGGAAACTGTCAAGGCCACTACAGTGGCCACTCAGGAGTGTGTTCTCTGCACCTGGAAAATCAACTGCTGGGTGTTCTCCCCGGGTGAGGATGGGCTGTGTGTCAGCCACATGGTGTGAAACCTTTTACTACTTTGGGCTGTGATGTTGGCCTCATCCATGTTTCCAGTGCACAGAGACAAGCAGCCTGTTCCTCTCATTTCCCATTTCCCTGGGTGCCAGGGACCGGCTGGGTCTTTCATAGAACTTCAGCCTCTCATAAAACATCTGTGTCACAGCGGACCATCTACCATTGTACCTTTGCATTTTTGTTTCACTTCTGCTTTTTTACTTTTTACATGTTTTTGTTTTTCCTATAGGATGGTAAATATCTTTTTTTACAGATTGTGTTTATTATTTTTAGATAGAGGGGAAGGGTGGGAGGCAGAGAGGGAGAGAAACATCAATGTATGGTTGCCTTTCACCTGCCTCCAGCTGAGGACCTGGCTGGAGACCTGGCTTGCAACCTGGTTATGTGCCCTGGCTGGGAATCGAACCAGTGACCTTTGGGTTCACAGGCCAGTGCCTATTCATTGAGCCACCAGTCAGGGCTTAGGACAGTAAATATCTTGAGGAACAAATTTACTTCTTATGTTTTGTTTTTGCTGTGATATCTAACAGTTTCTTACATATACAACACATCTTGATCGATTTTTCTGTTTTCAGTTTGCCTAATGCCATGGTTATTAAGCATGCTCTGTGAGTCACAATTACACTTGTCACCATTAAAGACTGGATGCCATTACGTTGCTCTAAATTAGGAATGCACAAGAATTTGGAACATAACAGAATAGAAAATAAAAGATCTGGATATTAGGTGATGATTAGATACTGAATTAGGGGAACTAAGTGCACATGTACCAGCCTCACTTTCCTTGTGCATAAAATGGCGCTTTTGATACCTTCCTTTCCAAGGCTGTTGTGCATCTTTAATGAAAAGAATACATATTTAAATGTCCTAGTACTCTGTCTGAGATCCAGGAAGGGATTAAGTGTCAGAAGAATGAAAAAGACTGAGGAAAAGAATGCTTTTAACATGAGAAATCAGAAGAATGATGTACGACAAGGCTCTAAGCCGTGGTTGCTGAACCATGATTCTCAGTGCATATGCCCCGAGTTCCCAATTAAATAAAGTACTACTAATTAATAATTCTGGTAACAGCATTGTGCTAGGTGTTTTATATAAGATCAACTCTTCTTATGTTGGCAAGAGACCTGAAATGAATATTCCACATTTTACTGATAAAATATTTTAACCAAAGGAGTTAATACTTTACTCAAAAGCTTCTGGTACAGCCAAAATCAACTCAGAGCCTGACTCTAGTAAACACCATGTTCTATCGCCAATCACATATTTATCCATTGAATCTTACTTAAAGTATCAGACTAAGTCTTTGGTGTGAAAAGTATTCGTGTTTTAGTATGTCCCTTTCTAAACAGACTGTTTTCAATCAGTTTATCTGTGGCTGTTCCATAGACACAAAAACAGATACTTTCCATCATGTTGGTTAAAGATGATCCACTTTACACTCATAATATTTTAAATTATTGTGGTCTAAGGGGTACCATTATAAGTCAGCTAGACAAACTAATGTCATTTTTTAAAATAAAAAGCGGATTTTTCCTTTTTTTTTTTTTTTTTTTACTCATAAGTTATGTAGCAACCCATAAATATTTGCTTCTTACCCCCCAAAATCAAATTCTTAGAGGGGAAGGATTCTTTTTAATAGTGTTGGCACCTGCTCACTTAAGAAAAGCTCACACACCTTTCCTCAGCATCACCTCCTTTTCCATTTCTCTACATATTAAATGCTACATGTGTTCTGGGACCCACTACTGCTTACCTGGAACAAAACAGTCACAGATTTCATGGGACATTGAGTTCAGCTAGTTTTAAAAGTAAAAAAATGTAGGACAGTGGTCTGTTGAGGACACATTTTGCAGTAACACAAGTGCTAATTTTAGCAGAGATCACCTAGGAGTATGACCCTCTATACTCTGGCCTGCTGTGGGACCTGCCCAGCGCATGTCTCCATTAATAAGTGACCGCCGCCCACTCAGGGCCCCTGCCCCAGGGCTGTGGAACCGTGACTTTGAGCGCCAGACTCACACAGCATCCCTGTTAACCCACCACCTGGGCATGACCACCAAACGCCCTGTGTTGATCAGAGAAACAGAGTTAGCCACCTGAGCTGCAGTCCTTGGGGCCAGAGGGGCAATTTTCACCTGTGTGCAGGTTGCAGAGTAAATAAAGTGACTCTGCAGGAAGAAGTAGGAATTTAGAACAGAAGAAAGCAGAGGAGGGGGATCCTGTGGTCTCAGAGCAAGAAGGGCGCAGAGGAATGTGCTGCTGTGCACCCTGAGACTTCCAGATGACCGCTTCTGGTCCCCTGGGCCCGCTGGCTTCCTGTTGATGTGACATCCTTTAGAGCCATCCCTGAGGATTCGAGTTGCTTTCATGGGCCTCCCTTCCTTGCAACCAGAAAAGTCTCAACTGCACTGACAACTGCCTAAGGACCGTGTCCAGCCCTGGCTTCATGTTTCCAGCCCTTCCGGGTTTCTGCAGCATCACAGGGAGACGCTGTCATGTGCTGGCTAGCAGGGCAGGCTCTCTGGCTAGACTGCCTGGGTGGAAATTCAGGTTCTGCCTCTTCCTGGTTGTGTGATCTTGGGCAGTGTAGTTTCTCTGTGCTTTGTTTTCCTTGTTGCAAACATGATAATACTTTTTCCCATCGTAGTTTGTTGTGAGGATTAAATACATTTAATGTAGGATTCAAGTGTCCAATGAGAAGTAGCAGTTATTAATGAGTTGCTTTCACATACATACACATATTTGTTCATATATGCCCACATGTAACGTACACATGCCTATAATACGTGTGTCTAACAGAAGAACATATCTGTTACATGTATGTATGTGTATTCACACATATAGATGAATGTATGCACACACACACCCTCATTCGCTGGCCAGAGTCGGAAGCTTTTTGCTCCTATAGCACTTTGCCCACCTTTGTGTTAGAGCCCTCATGATGCTGCACTGTAAGCTGCTTATGTATTGTTTCATTGGCAGCCTGTGAGCTCCAGGAATTCAGGTAATTGTCTTCTTGTTCTCTTATCCCCAGAGCTTTGTGTCTGATGTTGGGGCTATTGCTGAGCTCACTACAGATTTGTATTTTGTACAGATAGATGCTAGGTGATACTTCACTATTAGATTGTCATTTCCTTAACACTTGGCTCTCTGTTAAATTCATGTGTCTAGGTGACTTAATGTTTCATACTGTTGTATTATTCACCACTTGGAATAAATAATATCAAAGTCCTCCCTGAAAGTAAGCCTTTCAGAAGAGAATAGGAGAGAGCCCTCAGGAGTCTGGATGTGTGAGCCATGGGCAAGGGAGGAGGGTGAGATTAATACTCTTCATGCTTTCATTCTAGTCATTCCCATGGTAACATTTCTCTTCCCAACTGAACTCACTTGATCAGCAGTGGCGCATGGCATTACCTAGCCGTGCTTCACAGCTTGGCTGTGGTAGAGAAGAAGGCAAATGGTCACGTTGTACAACATGCGTCAGTTGGAGCTGCCGGAACAAAATCCCACAGGCTGGGTGGCTTAAAAAACAGACATTCATTTTCTCATAGGTCTGGGTGCTGGAAGTCCAAGGTCAAGATGCTGTCATGGCTTGTTTCTGGGGAGGTCTCTCCTGTTGGCTTGCAGATGGCTGCCTTCTTGCTCTGTCCTCACATGGCCTTTCCTGTGTGCACACACACAGGGAGAGAGAAAAGGGAGAGGGAGCTCTCTGCTGTTTCTTTTTCTTGTCATAAGGACACCAGTCCATTGGGATCAGGGCCTTACCCTTAATATAGATGGAATATTTGTGTCTCTCCACAGCTCCCCTGTTGGTATCCTGACCCCTAGTCTATTAGGAGTTGGGGCCCTGGGAGGTAATTAGGACCTGAGGGCCCCACCTTATGAGTGGGATTAGTGCTTTGATGAAAGAGACCCCAGAGGGCTCCTTTGCCCCTCTGGTGTGAGAGGTTACAGGGGAAGGTGGCTGTGTAGGAACCAGGAAGAGCATCCTCACTGGACAGTGGTCCAGCTGGTGGCTTATTTTGGACTTGCCATCCTGTAGGACTGTAAGAAATAGAGTTGTTGTTAAAGAGCCATCCTGTGTCTAGTATTTTGTTACAGACACTAAAATGGACCAAGGCAGCTCTTATGACAGACAGCATTTATCCTGAATTGCCTCCTTAATGGCCCTATTCTAAATACAGTCACATTGAGGTAAGAGCTTCAACATATGAACCTGGGGGACGCAGTTCAGTGCATAACAACATTCCGAAGTGGAAACCTATTTTAATGAAAAGTGTTTAGGTGTGGTTGATAGGCCTAAGTTTTTTACTCTCCATAAACGTATTCAGAATCTCAGTTGAGGGGGTGGTCTTCTGTAGCATATAGATAAGGAACAAAAAGGAGTCACTATGTGTGATTTAGAAATGTAGAAGCCCTTTCTTTAAATTCTAGTTTAGTGTCAGATTTTAAAACCCCAGTTTTGACCCAATGATCCCACTTATGGGAACATATCCAGAGGAACCCCAAAACACCAATTTCTCCATGTCTGGAGGAACCCAAAAATACTCATTCAAAAGAACATAAACATCCCTATAGTATGTTCATTGTAGCGTTATTTATAATTGCCAAAAATGCAAGCAGCTCATATGTCCATCAGTAGATGAGTGGATAAAACAACTATGGGACATTTACACAATGAAATACTACTTGGCTATAAAAAAGAGGAAAATTTTACCCTTAGCAAGAGTATGTGAGGACCTGGAGAACATTATGCTAAGTGAATTAAGTCATAGAAAGACAAATACCATACGATTTCACTTGTGGAATGTAACGCACAAACTGAAGTATCAAGGAAAACAGACTTGTAGATGGAGATGACATCTAGTAGGAGGAAGTTGGGGTGGAGGGATTGAGCAAAAAGGAAAAAGGACACATGGAAACAGACAACAGTGTGGTGATTGCTGGTGGAGTGGAATATAAGAGGACGACATGGTAATGGAGAAACTATAGTAAAGATTAAATTAAAAAAAAAAAAACAACAAATCACACAGTGTACTGTCTGGCTTTCCCAGGTAAAATGGGAAGAATCAGAATGTGCAGAGCCCAAGTGGCAGTGAGGGTACCCATAGGAATCCGTGGGGAGGTTGCAATATCCTGGGGCCTTGCCAGGGCCTCTGATACAGACCTGCCCGTGTGAGGAGGGGCAGGCCAGATGGAAAGGCTCACTTGAGCCTGGGAGATGCTCCAGCCAGAAAGGCGGAGCAGGGAAGAAACAAAGAGGTAGCAATGGCATAGTAGGAGGACGAATCAGAGGACTGACTCCAGCTGCAGAACTGATTTGGGGAACATGGAGTTCTCTCCTCTGTGGCCTGGCAGACGTACCACACTGATGGCTGTATCTTAAGTATCCGTGACCATGAGTCCCTTTTTTTTTTTTTTTTTTTATTGCTCAATCCCTCCACCCTCTAACCATTCGAAAAATCTTGGCAGATAAAAATAAAAAGGGACCTTCATAATATTTGAGCCATTATACTCTTCCACGGTATTTCCTGATCTAATGCCTAAGAAAGTGATCTCTTCCAAGAGTCATACTAACTTGACCTTGATTAAGAATCTTTTTCATCATTAATGGTGAATTTTTAAATTATGATTTTTATACTTCATGTACAAATGATGCTATCTTTGAGCTTAATTTAGGCATAGAGAGTAAATTATGTATAAATTTCTACTTTATGGAAGATTTTTTATTTAGCTTGCTATGTTCACAGATCCCTGGAAGCCCATTCACTTTTTTCCTAAAATTCCTTGAATGCTGAGGTCAGGAACCCTTCATGAAAGACAGACTTGGAAACACACACAAGGTAAGGGGAGGGGTCACAGAAGGCATCAGCAGGCCCTGCTGTGGGTCAGGAGGGCTTGCACTGGAAGACATGTGATTTCACCAGGAGGAGAACCGAGAGCATTGGAGGTTAAGAAGGCAGTGTTTATTTGGAAAAGCATGGAGGCGTACAATAACATGTCATTTCACAGAACTGCAAATACCTTGTGTAGGTGAGCATGTGTGGTTGGGAAGAAATTTGGTGGGTGAAGGGAAGGGAGAGTTGTCAGGAGAGAATGCTGGAGACGTATGTAGATCAGAGAGGACTTGGCATTATTCTGGCTTGATATTTTTGTTTTTTAATTGCCGGGTTTTATTCCTGGAGTGATGGGATCAGATTTTTCTTTTAGAAGAAAACGTCTGGTGGTGGGTGGTGTTGAGGGCCCATTGGAGTCTACAGATCAGCTGTGCTAGTCACTTAGGCTCCAAGGCCTGAACCGAGGTTGGGCAATGGAATTTGAGGAGACGGTATAGGCTGGAGTGACATTTAGGAAGGAGGATCAGCAGAACTGTGTGGAGAGCCTGTGGCGTGGGTGAGGGAGGGGAGGGGTGAACTCCATGTTTGCCTTAAGCCCTTGAGTGCATGGTGGTGGTGGGTTAGAAGGTCTCCTTGGGCAGCCTCTTTGGCGTGGGTGCCAATTCAACAAAATAAAAGTGCCCATGGGCATGTTTTTAAAATTCAAAATGGCCCTGGCTGGTGGCATAGTGGATAAGGTGCTGGCTTGTGAACCCAAAGGTTGCTGGTTCAATACCCAGCCAGGGCACATAACCGGTTGCAAGCCAGGTCTCCAGCCAGGTCCTTAGCTGGAGGCAGGTGAAAGGCAACCATACATTGATGTCTGTCTCCCTCTCTGCCTTTCTCCCTTCCCTTCTCTCTAAAAAGAATAAAATCTTAAAATAAATAAAATACAATAAAATAAAAAAAGAAAAGAAGTAAGCTTTTTTTGTAAATGCTAAAAAGTTCTTTTGTTACAATTTATATTCCCCAGCAGATTAGAATAAAGAATGTCAAGAAAACCAACACTACTTTTAATTCAGCAGAAGTATCTGTGCAGTCCCAGGGAGGCAGCGTTCTGAGCTTTTCCTGCAGTGAGAGGCTGGGCTGCATGGAGTAGGTGGGCTGGCATTCTGGGTACTGTGGGCTACTCATTTCCTATAAATAGATTTTCCTATAGATTGGGATTCTTGGGGACTATAAATCTTAAATTGTGACAAAAATATATGTGTACAAACAACAGAGTAAACATTAACTGCACTTGCAAACTTCATCTGCTAGGATAGTGGTCTTTCAATTACTTTTTAAAATTGCAGCTTTATTGAGAAATAATACACATATCTACGATTTACCCATTTAAAGTATACAGTGCTTTCAATTAATTTTTCCCGGTAGTCTTTATTACAATGATTTAAAAAATTTATTGGGTGATATTGGTTAATAAGGTGACGTTGGTTTCTATTGTACATTTTAAAAAAATTATTGATGAGAGGGAGAGGAGAATTGTTCCATTTCTTTATGCATTTATTGGTTGGTTCTTGTACGTGCCCTGACTGCAACCTTGGCATATTGGGATGACACTCCATCTAACAGAGCTACATGGCAAGGGCCCAAGTGTACAATTTTTATATTTAAAAATACTGTTTTCTTGAAGATTCTTTTTGTAATTAGATGGTATTTCTGTAATGAGAAAATAGTACAAAGTATGTATATTTGATAATTTAGCTAACAGCCCTTACACATAAAATTTTTCTCAGATGCCTCTGATTATTGGATTCAAGAAAGAATATAGTTTTACCTGGGTTTAAATTACAGAAAGGTGGAAAACATGGTGACAGTATTATCCCAGGAGTGATGAGTAGTGAGAGGCTGAAGGTGGCCATCCTAAAGGCTCACTCTGTTGCCCTGCAGGGGGCGCAGACCCAGTGTCATTTCCAGCCTCTCAGCTCACTGAGAGGCTGAGGTGCTTGGGGGGACCTATGCCTGGGGCTCCTCTCCTGGCCAGTGTGGATGTGCTGTGATGAGTGTCTTCTCACCCAGGGTAGTGGTGGGATTGTAGTGAGGGAATAAATAAATAAATGATAGCCTTGGGGTTTACACTGAAGTATGTGTTGGGGGGAAGAAACCCCCTCAATCTGACCATTGCTGGAGATGCACAGAAAAATTAGAAAATGAAAGGTTTTGAGAAGTTTGAATATCTCTTCACATTGTGTGTTAATGGTCTTTGACATCAATGGACTAGATCTAAATAACGTGCTTTTTGCTAAAATAACAATTTTAGGATAAAAAGGTAATCCTTTTCTTATTGAAATCAACAGAACTGTCTGCAAAAATGAAACCTGTCTGGTTTGCCCCATGATACTGGATAGTGCCACAAATAAAAGTGGCATTTACCCAGACCCGCATAGTGTCATATGTCTGAAACAGGTCTTTCTTTCCAAGGTTGCGTATGAGTGAATAAGTAAGATGGGGACTCAGACAGATTTGTTCCAACTTATCCTGATATGACCGCTAGACTATATATCCTTAAATGCAGCTTTTATCTTTTAACTTCTGGAGTTGAAGTGCCTCTGTATTTAAGGCCTGCATCTACCTTTAATTTATAGCCTGCATCTACCCTTAAAGTCTGCTCTAACCCACCACTATCCTAACCCTCCTACAGTCAAGTTTATTTGCACATTGTTTCCAATACACAGAGTTGGTCTTGTGTCTGAACGTTGCTTTTGTTGTTTAACTTGCTACTGTATTCCCTTTTAGTGAGCCTGCTTTGGTGTGTTGTCCTTTGCTTACAAAAATAGATGTTATTAGATGGATGTAATACAACAACAATAAAATTAAAAAAAAAAAAAGATGTTATTAAAACAGCTTTATACTATACTGTTTTTCATGACAGTAAGTCCAGTATAATGCTGAGTGTGTTCTTTGTGAGGGTCTCTGAGGAGGGAATTTCAGTCAGATCTCTCTGCTGCACACATGTACGTAATTCTTATAGATATTACTAGTTGTAACTAATCTTGTTTCCTTAGGGCCACTAAGAAATTGGGATCACATATGCATCTCTTAGTAGTGAATATATTCTTACGGCATGACTTTATTTATATAACTTGTTACTGACCTCATGTTATTGCTCTGACCTCGGGGGTGAAGGTGGTACCTTGCCTTTTAAAGTCAGTTATTTACTCATGTATTTTAAAGAGAACACACTCGCATGAAATAATCTAACACTTTACATGGGTCAGGGGGCCAGGAGTCTAGGCACCGTGGAGCTTACTCAAAGTCAAGGTGCTGTCTGATGCAGCAATTCTGGTCTGGGCTCGGGGTTTTCTTCCCAGCTTACTGATTACAGGCAGAATTCACTTCCTTGCACCTGTAGGATTGAGGTCCTTATTTTCTTGCTGGTTTTTACCTAGGGCTTGCTGTCAGCCTCTCCAGGCTCCCTCTCAGGCAGCAGTTTATAGCATGGTGGTTTGCTTTCTTTTGGAGGCTGACAGGTGTGCTTTGCAGGCCAGTTTCTTCTCATCCCTCAAATGGCCTTGGCTTCCTTCTTCTGCCAACAGCCAGAGAAAATGCTCTGCTTTTAAGGGTTTCACCTGATGAGGTTAGGCTTGCTCATATAATCTACATTTTTAAGTTAATTGAATTAGGATTTAATTACATCTTTAAATTCCTTTCACAGTTGTTCCTAGATAAGTGTCGGATTACACGTAGCTGGGGTAGGGAGGGTCACCTTTAATTCTGCCAATCACAAGCCCCATGGTGCAGGACTGTGCAGCTGTGAATGGAGCAATCGCTGAGATACAGTATCCTAAACAAGGCAAGGTGTAGAAAAATATTTACGTTGTACAGCTTTTTGTAGGAAAAAATGCACATATATGCATTTTCTAATATTTTCTTTCTTTTTAAAAAGATTTTATTTATTATTTCCAGGGAGAGGGGAAAGGAGAGAGGCAGAGAGGGAGATAAACATCAATGTATGGTTGCCTTTCACCTGCCTCCAGCTACAGACCTGGCTGGAGACCTGGCTTGCAACCTGGTTATGTGCCCTGGCTGGGAACTGAACCAGCAATGTTTGGGTTCGCAGGCTGGCGCCTTACCCACTGTACTACAAGCCAGGGATAATGTTTTCAGAAAGAAAGAATGGAAAGGTAAATAAGAGATCAACAAAATGGGCAATTTAACAGGGGTAGGTAAAAAACAGGAAACAGGGCGAGATTGAAAGCTGTATTTTCTGAATGTACCTGTTTTGTGATTTACACTTCATCCCCAAGGTAAATGTTTTATATAATTAAAAGATAAAACTTAATAAAAATAAGCAGTTTTCAAATATTGAAAACGAGCTGGCATCAAGTTTGTGATGTAATTCCTTATAGAAGAAATATTTAAAGTGCTTTGAAATAACAGTATTTAAATGACAGTGTTCCTTAAGGATACAACCCAATCTCATTAAGAAACCTTAAACTGCATTCAGTATTCTTGTCAATGTTAATATTTGTATTCCTAAGTTGTCCCCTCCCCTAATTTTAAAACTTATGGTAAAATACACATAACATAAAATTTACCATTTTAACCATTTTTAAGTGTACATACAGCTCAGTAGTAGTGTGCACATCCACATTGTTATGCAGTTGTCATCTTTCCAGAACTCTTTTCATCTTGCAAAACTGAAACATACCCATTAAACAATGACTCTCCACTCCTTTTCCCTTAGTCTCTCCTTTCCTTGTGATTTTGACTATGATAAGTACCTCGTGTAAGTGGAATGAATCATGCAGTATTCATCTTCCTTGTCACTGGCTTATTTTCATTCAGCATAGTGTCCTCAAGGTTCATCCACGTTGTGACATATTCCAGAATTTCCTGTATAAGCTGAATAATATCCCTGTATGTGTGTGTAGCATTTTACTTATCCATCATCCCTTGATGGTTACTTGCATTGCTTCCACAATTTAGCTATTGTGAACAATGCTGCTATGAACGCAGGTATACAAATATCACTTTGGGACCTTGCTTTCTATTCTTTTGAGTATATATACCCAGAAATGGAATTGCTGCATTATATGGTAGCTCTGTTTTTACTTATTCATTTTTTGAGGAACTATCAGATTGTTTTCCAGAGTGATGATTTACAGGCCCAACAACAGTGCACAAGAAGAGTTCTAATTTCTCCACATCCTCACCAACACTAATTTTCTTTTTAATAATAGCCATCCTAATGGCCATGAGGTTTCACTCATCTATTTGTGCAAGTCATTTCAAATCCCTTTTGAATCTAAGTGGGATAAAAATAATACTGAAAAAATCCTCAGTTTGCTTAGTTTATAAATATTGTTTGTCTTCCACTCCTTGTGTTCTGCATGCAGCCCTCAAATCCAGCTTTTCCATGCATTCCTCTTTCTTCTCCCATTTCTCTGACTTTTTGTGTTAGTATAATTTTGCACTTTGTGATGTTCACATTTTCGGTAGTGTTGCATGTGTATTTAGTCCTGCCACCCAAGGTTGTGCGTGTGTGAGTTTAGTAGTGCAGACTATGGTTTACACGTTCTTGAATCATCTTTAATGAAAATAATATACCAAAAGAACCCTTCCTTTTTACAGTAAAATTATTTTTTAGTTTATTGACTCAGAGCACTCAGCAGGAAGTGCAGGGACCTCTTGTGTTTGCAGCAGCTGATGTTTGTTTTATACATCCTGCAGGGATATTCAATTAACATTTCTGTTATGTGGTGTACCTGAAGGGTCACCTGCCTTTATCACACACCCTTTTAAATGAAATGGTAACACCCAGCTGGGGTGAGGCCGTTTCTGAGGCTATTTGGGGAAGGGGAAAGTAGGATAGGTTTTGGTTTGTGTCTGATGATTTGGGATCACTTCTTAAGGTAGGACATTAGTCTCCAGCCAAAGACAAGTACTGGGTCAAAGGCAGGCACTGTAACTCTGACTAGTAGTTCAGTTGAACCTTAATGCTGGGATTAGGGACACCGTCGGCCCCTAATCTACCCTTGTAGAAAGTCTACCCGCAATTGCACATATTGTGGGTTCTAATTAATGGCGATCAGTTTGTGTCGGTTTCATGAGGACTGTCTTGATTTTAAAACAGAAAGTCCAGCAACTTAACCGCATTACTTTCAGGCAGACTAGAGTGGTTGGTCATCAGAGCTCTAAATTTGACCCCCCCGCCCCCCCAAACCCTAAGGGCGACAGAGTGACTACGTTTGGCACAGAACCACGCACCAATGCCTCGGCCCCTGCTGGAGCAAGACTACAAGTCCCAGCATGCAGCGCGGCCCCTTCCTGAGCCGCAGGCTCACCTCCGCGTGTAGTCCTCCGGCGCGCTCTCCCTGGGAGCTCGTGCTAGCTGCCGCTGACGCGTGGCCCTGCCCCCCTGGTGTTCTGGCTCCCTGAAAAGTCCTACTCCGGGGGCTGGAGGAGTGGGCCGGTGCTTTAAGTCTGCCTTGGGGTTGGGCTGCTTTTTGTTTTTGAGTCGCAGGTGGACGAAAGCCTGAATCTGGAAAGGAGCCACTCCAACTAGCCTTCTTTTCTCTAAGTTTGCGACTCCCCGGTCCAAAATGGACCGAGTCTGTGCAGTTTTTGGAGGCTCCCGGGGCATTGGCAGAGCCGTGGCCCAGTTAATGGCCCGGAAAGGGTACCGACTGGCCGTCGTCGCCAGAAATCTGGACGTGGCCCAAGCCGCCGCCCGTGAGCTCGGCGGTAGGTAGGAGCCGGAGGCGTCGGGTGTGCGGTCCGGGCTTCCGGGCTCCGAGGTGGAGCGCGCCCACCTGCGCCGGTGCGGGAGGCCGCCGCGAGGGGCGTGCAGCCTGCGCAGAGACTCCGGGGAGGTGAACCTCAGTGTTAGTTTTCCACTTTCATGATGATGAGTAGTTTGCTTTGCGTTGTGCTAACTTTTAAGACTTGATGATAGGGAGAGAGAATGTTTGAAAGATTTTAAGATTCTATTTAACTGCTTAGGATGGACAGATGCACCCCATTTACTATCAGGTAGGTTTAGGGGGAAAATAGAGGCCTGGGGTTGCATCTGGTGGCTGTAACCTTTAAAATAGCATTCTTTTTTTTTTTTTTTTTTTCTTTTCTTTTCTTTTTTTTTAATTTTTATTATTGTTGTATTACATCCATCCCCTTTTTGCTCCCCTCTGTCCCCCAACCCACCCACCCTAAAATAGCATTCTTTATTAGCTCACCCTCATTGGCTACATGGGTTAGGGGAATATCAGACATTCTAAAAGAAAAAAAGCGTAAGTTGTAGACGAGGGAGAATTTACCGAATGGTTTTTGCAGATACTCATTGCCATTAGGTTGCTTTGACAAAGGGGTGTAAAAGTGACAGTCCTAATGGAGTGGACCAAGCTTTCAGTGTTTGCTGGATTAGATTAAGCGGTTGGTGAAGTTCTCAAGGGCTGTTGTGGACCGGGTCCGGGCCATTCATTCCTTTCAGTTCCATGAGTGATTGGTTTACACCCAGAAAGTATAACTTCCCAAAGTTTGAGTGTTTCCAAAGTCTTGAGGGACTACTTTTAGTGTTAACTTTTAGTCAAGGTCAACCAGAAAATAAGTAACTTAAAAAAAAAATCTACATTTTAGAGTGTTAAAATGGTATATTATTAAATAGAAAATGCTTTCTTTAAATCTTTTTTTGGTGTTTAAACATTTAAAAAATGAGTATTAAAAAAGATAAGCTGCTTTTAGAAAAACTTTTATAATATATAGTTATAGCACTTTTTATAGTTGCCTGTTTTGTCTTCTCCTAATGTTCAGGCTACAATACTAGTTACAATATAAATAGTATATGTGCCATATACTATTAAAAAAACACCCAGAGTTTATATTCAGGGTAAAGACCTAATGGAATAAGACATAAATTTCAAAAATCCAGAAGACTGTGAATTGAGTAGATGGGATCGTTGTCAAAGCTATAAGCATTATTAGATTAATTTTACAATGCATTGTGAACACAAAAAATGCTGTTCCACACTTTTTGTTGATTAAAAATAAAATTTAAGATTTACATTCTGTGGTATTATTTCTCCTTGTTTCCCACTGGCCCCTATCTCAGTTGTATTAGACTGAACTCCGTGGGAGCAGGAACCCATGACATTATCTTTTATCTCTAGTTCTAGGTTAGCACAGGCCTGGCTCATAGTAAATGCCTAACCCATGTGTGGTGAATCATTTTTAAGTTCTGGTTACAACTTATAAGTAATTCTCATCTTTGTTTTGTAGGTGGTCATTTGGCATTTAGCTGTGATGTTGCCAAAGAACATGATGTTCAAAATACATTTGAAGAGATAGAGAAAAATTTAGGTCCCGTTAGTTTCTTGGTGAATGCAGCTGGAATTAACAGGTTGGTCCCAAAATTTAAGTATATTAAAAAAAAATTACTTTTTAAAGATTTTATTCATTATTTTTTAGAGAGAGGTACAGGGAGGGAGGCAGAGAGGTGGTTGCCCTTCCCCTGCCTCCAGCTACGGACCTGGCTGGAGACCTGGCTTGCAACGTGGTTATGTGCCCTGGCTGCGAATCAAACCAGCGACCTTTGGGTTCGCAGGCAGGTGCCCAAACATTGAGCCATACCAGCCAGGGCTAAGTATGTTTTTATTGTGTCATTTTTTCTCTGTGTCTTTGCTTAGTGTGAATTGATATGTTAATTAACTTGATTTACTTCTAATTGAATTAAAACTGTGTGTTTCAAATTTTGGATTGTCAATCCAAACATTCTTTTATACAATAAAGATACAGTTTGATCCATTTTAACATTGTAATCAACATCCATGTGGAGCTATAGAACTTTTCCAGCACTTCATAAGGCTGTTCTTTCCAACTAATAGTTTCCTATAGGTAACAAAGGTTCTGACTTCAGTCATCATGTTAACTAAGGATGGTTCTGACTTCAGTCATCATATTAACTTAACATATTGTTGACTGGCAATTTTATAGAAAATTAATGCAGGTGCAAACTCCAGTTAATTACTGTAGCAAACTATGTCCATCTGTTCAGTAACACATTGTTGACAGGTAACTTTGTAGCAAATTCTAATGCAAATGTAAGCATGAGTTACCTCGTTATCCATCAACATTTGGGCTTGAAAACACACGAGTTTTCCCATGATTGTCAACAGTGTGTTAACATAACGAAATCAAAGTGAATATTTTTTTATGATGAATTTGGACATGTTTAGAATAATGTATTAGTTTTCTTGCTAAGCAAGGCTTAGAGGGCAGTTGCTCAATTAATTCAGGCCATTTTGGCTGCATGGCACCCCTTTTCACATTTAGTCACATTTGCCACTAACTGATAGAAGGGGATAAGGTGGCTTCCAAATTCATCATTTCTGGCTTATCAGTTGTTTATTTTTTAAAATATTTTATTCATTATTTAGAGATAAGGGCAAGGAGGGAAGGAAGAAGGGCTAGAAACATCAATATACGTATGGGACCTGGCTGGAGACCTGGCTTGCAGCCTGGTTATGTGCCCTGGCTGGGAATTGAATCAGGGTCCCTTGGGTTCGCTGGGCAGTGGCAGTCCACTGAGGCACACCAGCCAAGTGTTATTTTAGTGCCTCTCAAACCAAGTTTAAAATGGGACTTTCTTGGTGTACTAGTTCAGAGATGAAGTACTTACACTCTTAAATTCAGTGAAAATGATACATATTTTGATGTATTTCGTTTTACATTGTTTTTAATTTACTTTTTCTTTAGGGATAGCCTTTTAGTAAGAACTAAAACTGAAGATATGGTATCTCAGCTTCATACTAACCTGTTGGGTTCTATGCTGACCTGTAAAGTTGCCGTGAAAACTATGATTCAACAACAGAGAGGGTCCATTGTTAATGTAGGTGAGTCTTTACCTTTGTGAATGTACAGTTCCCTTTTAGTACCATAAAATGTTTAATTGAGTAAATTGGAATTTGTTCACATGTGAACTTGGATGAAATGTATCTTTTTACTGTTTGTGGAAAAAGGATTCGAGGGGGACAGAGGGGAGCAAAAAGGGGATGGATGTAATACAACAACAATAAAATTAAAAAAAAAAAGGATTTGATTAACTGATTAGTGGGTAAAACAGGAATCACAAATTCACATTCTTTAGTGGTTAAGTAGGTATTAAATGAGTTGACAGCACCAGGTATTAGAAAACTGACAGTACATGCCATGTGATAAGTGATAAAAGATGGCCAGCTTTGGTGTCCAGAAGATATTTGGAATGGCAGGAGCAACCACTGCTCAGTTGCACTGCATTCATGTGGTCCTAGTTTTGCCAGTTATTTTGATTTTTAAAGAGAAGTTGGATATTCTGATTTTTATGTGAAACCTAGTTTTTAAAATAGGTAGAAGGAATTGAAAAATTCTACATCTTGGGGCTTAAAATTGATGTCTAGATCTGTAGCCTGGGTCACTGATTGATCTCATGCAAAGGTTTAAGAGGAAGCATTCTTTCTTTATTTTTAAAGCTATTATTTATTATTTCCAGAGAGAAGGGAAGGGAGAGAGGCAGAGAGGAAGATAAACATCAATGTATGGTTGCCTTTCACCTGCCTCCAGTATGGACCTGACTGGAGACCTGGCTTGCAACCTGGTTATGTGCCCTGGCTGGGAATCCAACCAGCGACCTTTGGGTTCACAGGCCGGCACCTATCCACTGAGCCACCAGTCAGGGCTTTTTTTCATTTTAAGATTTTATTCATTATTTTCAGAGAGCAGGGCAAGGAGGGAGGAAGAAAGGGAGAGAAGCACCAATGTATGGTTGCCTTTCACCTGCCTCCAGCTACGGACCTGGCTGGAGACCTGGCTTGCAACCTGGTTATGTGCCCTGACTGGGAATCTAAACCAGGTTCTCGACTGGTGCCTATCCACGAAGCCACCATCCAGGGTAGAAGCATTCTTAAGAGCATAACTTTTTAATTTTTTTTTAGCATGAACTCATGGGCAGTTAAATGTAGTTAAATGTAGTATGTGCCTGTAGACCTTAAATGCAAAAGGACTTGAAATTTTATTTGTTTGGTAATTTGAAAGTAGTGGTGTACCACCTGCCTTTTAATTTTAAGTGGTAATACCTTAAATAGCCAAAAGGGGATATTGCTTCATTGAAGTAAATGATCCTATTTTAATATAGGACATGACTTTGCAAGAGATACAGGTTTTTTTTCCGTTTTGTAAATGAGAAGAGAATTCTGCACTAAAAACCATTAGAACTTTTTTGACATTTACATTTTAAAAATTAGAGATCAGTTTTCTCGGATTAGCAATGAGTCAACCTTAGCTTTCTAACACAGCCTGATAACAATGTAAGGTTCTTGTAGGCTGCAGGTATATGGGCTGTCTTTATTACCTGATAACCTGGAGGTGTATTTCTTTTAACTTGAATGGTTTAAAAACTCTTATTATTCCTTTGCATACATGCAAAAATTTAGAATTGTGCTAAAATCAAAAGTAGATAATTTAAAATAAATGAAGAGAATTTTATTACAGAAAAGTTATTTTAAACTGGTAAAAAATGAATGATATTTCTGAAGTTACCACTTTGATCAGATGAACAACAGTATGTAGCATGAACCAATGCTTCTAAAACTTCCTGTTTGCCTTTCCTTCATGCCAGTACTTTTCTTTCTTTTTTGTGTTTCTGTATTTGTCTTTCTTCCAATACCCCTTTTTTGAGCCATATGCATTTTCTGTGTGATATTTCTTTTCTCCCTTCGGTACTTAAGCCTTCATGTGCTTTGTCATTAATATATAATGTAGATAAATATTTTAATATAGGACTGATTATAAATATAAAAAGCATTTGGAAAATTTTATAAAATGACACGACTTTTAAAATTTTGTGCAGTTCATGATTAATTTTTATAACATAAATACAAGTCACTGGTGCAGAAAATTATTTCCTCACTCATATTTTCCATGAATTTATTTGCATACAGTTGATATTTGAATTGTAAATTACTCATATTCATATAAGAGGCCATCCATTTTACAGAAAGTTTGCAGTGGAAGTTTTCTTAGTTAGATGGAGAGTAATTCAACTTAGTGAAATTTGTCTTCAGATGAACTTTTTAAGGTGAAAACAAATGTTTTCTTATGTCTAATAAAATTAATGAGCCAATATCTAACTTTTTCTGATTTGAGCCTCTTCCTGCTGGAAGCTTTTATAAACACTGTAGAATTTCCATCATGTCTGACATATTGAAAGGTAAGAGTAGGTTTCTTTCACTTAATGGATCTGTACTCAAACCTAGTTTTGCATTTGCAGTTTCAACTAGGTCTTTCAAATCCTGTTTTCTCTGTATTTGGAGTATATTCAGACTCTTACCACTCAAATGACAATGGTTAGAATTCCTAATTTTAGCAAAGGACAAGAGAAAATGATTTGTACCTTTTTTGTCTGTTTAGTATCAATTATCTGTGTAATCACCCAGCCTCATTAAATTGGTTTGAATTTGCTTTCAATGTTCTTTTGTAGGAAGCATTATTGGTTTAAAAGGCAACGCCGGCCAGTGTGTGTACAGCGCCAGTAAAGGGGGATTGGTTGGGTTTTCACGTGCTCTCGCCAAAGAAGTAGCAAGAAAGAAAATTAGAGTGAATGTCGTTGCGCCAGGTCAGTGAAAACGTTTGTGTTTCTATACATAATTTATGTGTATTTGTGTGTATATGCAATGATGGCAGAGGCTGTTCTTGTGCCTGTAATCCATCAGCCGCATTGGGGCCTGACACGTCCTGCTCAGAATTACCCGGCCACGCTGCCAGGCCGTGCACCATCCTCAAGGAGGAGGCCAGGAGCACCTGGCGGCTGTTGTGTTTGCATGAACCACACTGCAGTTGCCACTGGGTGATGACTCCCAAACCGAAATCCTAAGAGAAACGTCTTGTTTCAGAATCAGCTAAAAATGGAGCATGGAGGAATTTCAGGGGTCTGTGTTGGAGGAGAGGGGTGTATTTTAACATATACCCAGTAGTTGGACAAGACCAAATGCTATAGCTTTGGAGAACCTTTTCATTTTAAGGGTTGTTTTCTTATTCTTGGGATGTTCCATGAATTACTGTTCACAACAGTTGCTGATTAATAAGACTTTATCAAATTAAGTTTGTCAAAGCAGAACTTTCCAAGGAATGCTTTTATTCCCTAAGTAGCTGCCGTATGTTTATATTATGCAAACAATACATCTTTATATTAAAAATATCTGAACAGCTCTATAATATGGTATATTTTTATAATAACAGTACAATCCTCTGGTTGCATAGGTGATATCATTTGCACATTCTACAAAGCAGCCATGTACAATAACTGATATACTCATTACTTCAGAAATCTGTCTTTATTTGTATAAACAAAGAATTACCAGAGGTCATAGGAAGTTTCTTTTTAAACCGGTTACTGGGCTTTACTGTACCCCGGAGGGCTATCTAGGATTTGTGTTAGAAACTCAACACAAAGAAAAATGTGTTGGAAAAAAGATGTTTACAGACTCAGGAGGAAGGAACATCTTTCAAAAGTCACTTCCTGAGGTAATAAGATTTTGATAGTGTTTTTAGCATGATTGGCCTGTTTCATGAACAAGTGGAAGCTGAGTAACGTGGGAGGAGGAAGTGTAGGGCGTCAGAAGAGAAATGGAACACGTGTGTTCTGGCGCCAGCAAGCCCTGTTCCACGTGCAGAGGCCCTTCTTAGAGGAACCGAGGCTTCTAAGATCAGACCTCTTGGGGAGTGTCCACTCGTGAACGTGGTCAGAGAGGAGGCTGTTTAATGAATTTTCAAAACAGTGGAAGCCACAGTGGAGAACTTAAAATAGAGCTGCCTGCTGTAGGGAGTCCATCAGGAACACCTGTGTTCTTGTTAAACGTGCAGGAAAAACCAAGGCAACAGAGCGGCAATTCACTTGTAAGACAAAGCAAGTGTGATTTGAGGTAAGTACACAGACATCAGAGCCCCTATGAGAAGTCAGGAGGAACACTGTTGTGCACCTGTTTCTTCTATTCTGACCTTGGATATTCCAATTACTGGAAAATATTGATGGATTGAATGGGACAGAAAGCAAACTATCTTGATCTGGTAGTAACTGTTGGAATATATTAAAACATACTGATCAGAGTTATAGTTGAGGTTGCTACAATCTAAATAAACTCTTGAAAAATTTTTTGTTGTTTGTAGAGAACGGAGCCATTAATTGGTGTTCATAGATGGGCATCTGGGTAGACTGGTTCTGAAATGGTTATGATTGGAACCTAAGGTAACATAAGGAAGTAGAACAAAGGCCTCCTGGGAGTTGCTGCTGTTTAGCTGGCCTGTGCGCCGGCTCTCACAGTCACAGGAGTGTGCTGTGGGTTTTCACTTGGTATCTTGCCACTGTCACTTAAAACTCAAATGCAATGATTGTGAAAAATACCAAGTAATGAACTGGTGACTAGAAAGTAATTTCTTGGACCTTATATATATTTTAATTGTTCTTCATGTTATGTATGGAATCACAGGATGTGGGAAGGATCTAGAGAGCATTCCTTCCAGTCATTTTTCAGTTAGCTGACCAGATGACTGGGGCCCAGGGGACAGGGACACACTGAGGGCTGTGTCAGGACTGTTACTAAAGCTTTACTTTTCCCAGGGAAGGTAAGCTAAAAAGTAACAGCCCCTCAGTTTTCCTGTGCCATTGGAAGCTTTTCCGTCTTTTTCTGTCCTTTTGCTAATATGGTTTATTGAAACTACCTGAAATTACCCAATTTTGTAACTTTTTTTTTAAAAGATTTTATTTATTACTTCCAGGGAGAGAGGAAGGGAGAGAGGCAGAGCAGGAAAGAGACATCAATGTATGGTTGCCTTTCACCTGCCTCCAACCATGGACCCGGCTGGAGACCTGGCTTGCAACCTAGTTATGTGCCCTGGCTGGGGAATCGAACCAGCGACTTTTGGGTTCGCAGGCCAGCACCTTATCCACTGTGCTACCAGCCAGGGCCCAATTTTGTAACTTTTACCTTTATGTTACTTGTCTTTTGCCAAGTTACTTATTGATAAAATTGCCCAAGCTAGTTAAAGAGAGTAATAAAATGATGCTAAAACTTAAATCTATCATGATCATTTATTGGATGGTGTGATAGAAAGTTTGGTTAGGTATTTCCTTGACTTGGAATCAGATGAGTGTTTTCACAAACTTGTGCCAGTTAGCCATGGAATTTTTGATTTAGCATACTATAGGTGTCAAAGAATTGATTCCTGTATTTAAAAAAGATTGGTTGTTTAGCTTATGGGTTGTTTGTAAGAAAGGGTAAGTAGAATTAGGCTTCTGATACCTTTTTATTTCAAGTTACTAACGGGTCCATCTCGGATGCGAGAGCTGGTGTTTCATTTGGCGCTGATGTTGAACCAGCACGGATCAGGGAACAGTCAAATGTTCTGGCCCTTTGCTGTGTAAGTGCTTCATCCCAGTTCACTGTTTAGTGCAGGGTCTAGGTAACATAAGCATTCCAAATCTATGAACATTTGATAAACTACGGGTTAGATGTGGTACATCCGTTAAAAAAATGATAGTCCAAAAGCTGTGCTTGGCACTGCTTTCTGTCTGTGTATGCTGTAACAATCTGATGGACTTTAGTGTTAGCCTGGTTTATCATTTGGAGCATAGATTACATGTGATTTGGGACTGGATGTGTTCTCTTCTCTCTTAGGGATTGCAGGATTGCAAAATGGTTGAGGGTAATGAAGAGTTAATTCTAATTCATGGTGATTTAAAAGCTGTTGGGTTAAGGGTAATATAAGTGTTTTTAACTCGTAATAAATCATTCATCAGACTTACTAGTGTGTCTCCTATAAGTAAGTGCTGTGTTAAGGTCCAAAATTACAGAAATGAGTAAGATACTTCTCCCACAAGGAGCTAAGGGACAGACAGACATATAAACAAATAATTACAGTGATGTGTGATGAATATAAAAATACATATATATTACTGTGGAACTATTGAAGAATGAGTGCTTAATTTTGTTAGTGTGAATTAGTTGTCAAGGCAACAGGCTAAATAGTAGAAATCCAG
>PVIW01015326.1:0-20141 GCA_004026585.1 Noctilio leporinus | reverse complement strand
GGGGGGAGGGGAAGGGAGAGTGCACGACAGTGAGCAGAGAGGAAGAGGAAGTGTAAGACGCTGCTGACCAAAGGTACAGTAAAGTCAGAGATGTGAGTGATGGAATTGAGGCCAGAAAAGAGGGGATAAAAGGGAAACTGGGTACAGAACGAGAGAACACTGGGGCGGAGCAGAGATGAATTAACTGGCAGACCCTGCTAGGGAGAAAAAGGAGGGCCCAGGAGAGGGACCCAGGAAGACCTGCTTTCTCGTTTTTTTCACATACTCTCTCAGGAATACTCAGCATCTTTCACCTTCCTCGTCCGTGGGAGAGTCACCAAAGCTGGAGAAACACCGGTTAGACCTAAGGAGGAACTTCCCTGAAGAGTGGGGGGCCCCTGGTCACAGGCAGGAAGGAGATGGGGCCTCCCTGGCCCATCAACCCTACTTGCCAACATGTCACAGTGGGAAGAGAGGGGGATTAGACAGACAGGTGTCCCTCCCCCTCCCCGCCAATGTCACCTCCTGGTGCCCAGTCCAGTCCCCCACCTGGGGGACCAGGATTACCCTCTGAGATCCAGGCCACACGGAAAATGACATCACTCCCAGCCAGGGCTTAAAATCTCCCCCTGTGAGGGGACCCGCTCCCTCCAGCCTCTGCCATCTGACAGCTCTGCCCAGGCCGTGGCCCCTGTCCGTCCTTCCTGAAGGTGAGTGTCTGCGGGAACACAGGACAGAGGGAGGGGGGCAGAAACAGGCAGAAACGGGGTTCCTTTTATTCAAGGCTGCTTTCAATGTCCGGCAGAGGGGCTACGGACTGGGCGATGCTGGCAGGACAATCCCACATGGAGCAGAGGTTCCGTCCTGACGTTGGGGACCCCCCGGAGTTGTGACTGAGCAGGAGAGAATGCAGGTAGACGGAGACGGACGAGGGGAGCTGGCCCACAGCACGGGGACACTGAGGGATGCCGCCTAGCTGTCTCCAACCAGGGCTTCTTACCTGTTTGCTTACCCCGGTAAGTGCTCCCCTCGGCCAAAAACGTTCTCAGCTTTTGTGCGATTACCCACTAATTTCCCACCTCCCCGCTGATGCTTGATTTCCTCCCATGCCCACCACGTGGTTGGGATGCCTAAATACTTGTCGACTCGAAGGACGGATGGCAGAAGCAGAATTGGTGCGACACACACTGAGGGCCCAGGTTTGTGGCTTCAAAGGGACCTGAGAGGGATGCCCAAGGGGACTGGAAATGAAACAACTGGTAAATTGTTTACGTGGGGACCTCACTGCCCCCAGAGGCTCTGGCTGTCCCCATGTCCCATCTCTGGCAAGGGCATGTGCATCTCAGATCCTTGTCCCACGAGATGGACGGTCCCACTGGGCCACCAAGGTCTGACAAGGCTGATGGAGCCACGGGAGTCTGCCCTTTCTCGGGGTGCAGCCCTGGGCCCCTCATAGGACCTCCCTTGGCCTCAGCCTTGTCATCTGCAAAGTGGGGACAATGACAAGTTGCCACAGTGATTCAGTCAGAGGATCCAGGGCAAGCCCATGTCACAGTTGGGGACAGGGCTGGCTTTATCCTGTTTTGGGGGATCCAGGGTAGATTTGAGGGTCCAGGGCAGGGCTCTGGGGCCTGAGGTATCTGGGTTCTATTCTTGGCTGTGCCACACGTGTGACCTTGAGAATGGGCAGAACCACACTCAGCCTCAGTTTCCTCATCTGAGAAATGGATGTTACATCTCTGTGGGGCCCTGGTGAGCGTCCCTGAGAGGGCTTGTCGCTTGCTGACCACCAGGAGGGCACAGGCTAGGGGGACAGGGGCTGGCTCAGCCCTGGGTCTGCCACTGACATGCGAGACAGGACTGGGGATTCTCCTCTGAGCCTTGCTTCCCTCCTCTGTGAAGTGGGATGACAATAGGAAGTTGTCACTGGGTTATTGCTCCCTGAGACCTCATTTCTGGAGTTCTGGGGGGCAGCGTCTAAGCAGTTGGGGATTCCAACTTGAGGTTGTTCCAGGGATCAGCTACCTGACCTGAGACGGGCACCTTCCTCTCCGCCCCTTGAGTCTCAGTTTACCCACCTGTAGAATGGGGTGATCTCCATGAATACCCCCAAGGTGGGTGTGAGCCTTCAGGCCTCACCTGTCGAAGCACCTGTCCAGGTAGGAACATGGACCCAGGGCAGCTGAACCCCAAGGGCCCTGAACACCCTCCAGGTTGGTCTCCAAAGCAGGGACAGTGTTCCACCTCCCTCTCCCTACTCTTTGGGATGACTAGGTGCTCAAAGGCTCATCATAAATTCTCACTGGGAGGCATAGGCTGCTGTTTTCTGTGTTCCTTCAGATCAGACCCACAAAGCCTTTAGGATCTGATGTCATCAGCGGCCTCATATTTTATTTCTTTTTTGAATTTGTAAAAAATTATCTTACAGAGAGGGAGGGCGACAGAGCGAGAAACATCTATTTGTTGTTCCACATATTGCTGGATTCATTGGTTGATTTTTTTTGTTTCACACTGAATTCGGTGATAATTTCTTTCTTTCTTTCTTTTTTTTCAGTGATAATTTCTTTATTGATACTTTTTAAATTTAATCTTTACTGTATTTTCTCCTCACGGATGGATTCCTGCCTGCAGCCTGGGCTCATGGGGATGATGCTCCAACCTCCTGAGCTACCCGGCCAGGGCCCAGAGAAAGTTATCCCATGGGTGTTTGCAATTCCTTCCATTCTTGTCCTTTGCTTGAATCTCATCTGCTCTTATCTGAGGTCTGAGGAGCGGTCCAACTGTCCTTGGAGGTCATTATCTTTATCACCTGGTAGATGGGATCTAGCAGTTTCTTCTTAGGCTTAAATTCCCGAACTGGGATCATCCAGGCAGGGAATTCAAGGTTTTTGGGAAAGTTGGACCGTTAGCAGGGTAACCTAAAGCGAATCCCATTGTAAAGACCTTGTAAGTGGATGCTTTTGTTCCAGGCCCTGCGAACTGTCCTGCAGGACAAGTTCACAATCCTCTGTTCCCCTTTCTCCAGGGTTCCAGTGGGGCCTCATGCTGGGAATTCAGGGGTGGAACCCCCGGTCCCCACTCACAATCTGTGTGTGACCCTGGACAAGCCATAGCACCTGAGCCTGCAGCTGTTCCCATCTGTAAAATGGGAACACAGCAGTAACAGTCTCTACCTCCCTGGGTTGTGCTGAAGACTCGGTGACATCCTGCACAGGGAAGGCTTGGGTATGAGTTCTCTATGGCTGGCCAACAAGTCACCCCCACGCTTTGAAGCTTCAAAGAGCAAATGTTTAGGATGTCACACAGCTCCTGAGGGTCCAGAATCCAGGAGCAGAGTGGCTGCATGATACTAGCTCATGGTACCACACACTGCCATGTGCAGACCCCACCAGGGTTGTGGTCCTTTGAGGGCTTGACTCAGGGCTCAGTTCCTCGCCCACCTGGACCTCCCCATAGGGTGGCTTGAGCATCCACCAGCGGGGGAGCCAGCCTGGGAAGTCACACTGTCATTGTTTTGCTACCCTGTCAGTTGCACATGTCAGCCCTGCTCAGTGGGAAGGACAATTCAAGGGCGTAAAGGCCAGGGTGAAGATTATGGGGCACTGCTCAGGACAGCAATAGACACTTAATGTTGGTTTTGCTCGTATCACTTTTTAAAAAGATTGTATTTATTATTTCCAGAGAGAGGGGAAGGGAGAGAGGCAGAGAGGGAGAGAAGCATCAATGTATGGTTGCCTTTCACCTGCCTCCAGCTACGGACCTGGCTGGAGACCTGGCTTGCAACCTGGTTATGTGCCCTGGCTGGGAATCGAACCAGCGACCCTTTGGGTTCGCAGGCCAGCACCTGAGCCACCAGGCAGGGTTTTGTTTTTCTCTTTATCATTATTAACAGCACTCCCTCCCTGTGACCTTCCTATCGGGTCCTACATTATCTTAGTCACCTTCCCCTTGTTTACATGTCCCAGTCACTCTGGACACCTTGTTTCTCCTCCAACAAGGGAAAAACCATTCCAGCCTCCAGGCCTTTGCACCTGCTGTTCCCTCTGCCTGGAAAAGCCCGGACCTGAGATGGGACCATGGTTGCTATGCAGTCCGTCACTTGGCAGCTCCAAAGTCACCCCCTTACTGAGGGGTCTTCCCTGATCTGAATTAAATACCTTGCCCCCATTTACATTTCCTTGGAGTTCTTGAAACTCTCTGAAGGCATTTTGATTCTCTAAAAAACAAACAAAAAAACAAAAACAAAAAAACAAACCCTACTTCTTTGTTCACCGCCTATCTCGCTGACTTGAACTTGAAAGGTCACTCCCATGAGGCCAAGGATGCCCTGTGTCTTACTTCTTGTTATGCTCCTTGTTCCTCAAGCATGGTAAACTCAAACTATTCCCCAAGGGGACAGTAGAACCTCAATTTATGCATTTATTTATAATAAATAGAACTCTCCTGCCAACTGGGAGATGATGGGTTGGGGCAGTGAGGGAAGGAAGGGATGGGAGCTGAAATCAATGTCCATTCCATTTTCCATTCATATACTTCGTTTTTCAAATATTTACTGGGGGTGCTGGGAACATAGCAAGAATAGAAATAGACCTAATCCCCACACACAGGAAGCTGACAGAGCTGGGGAGACTGGCAGAGAAACAAACTTACACGTATGTTATACTTAATATGTGCAAAGCCCTTAAGACAGGAGAAAATGAATGCGTATGTGTGTATAGGTATGTGTGCATGTGTGAGTGAGTGTGTGCGTGTGTGTGTGTGTGTGACAGCCAGTTGAGGGTGCAGATGGAGTCCCTGGGAGGTTATGTTTGAGCTGAAACCTGGAGAAGGAAGGGTTGGCTGGGGAGGGATGTAATTTGAACTGGGAAATAGCCATTCCTGCCTCAGGAAGCTGCAAGGTTTTCTGAGGCATCATTTTTTAAAAAATTATTTTATTCATTATTTTCAGAGAGAAGGGCAGGGAGGGCAGGGAGGAAGAAAGGGAGAGAAGCATCAATGTATGGTTGCTTTTCACCTGCCTTCAGCTATGGACTTGGCTGGAGACCTGGCTTGCAACCTGGTTATGTGCCCTGGCTGGGAATCGAACCAGCGACCTTTTGGTTTGCAGGCCGGCGCCTTATCCACTGAGCCACCAGCCAGGGCTGTTAAGGCATCTTTTTTTTTTTTTTTTGTTAAGGCATCTTAATGATGGCAACTGGGAGCAATGGAAAGGCTCTAGTGGGTTTTTTGTATATTTGTTTTTCTTTTCTTTCTTTCTTACTTTCTCTTTGTTTTTTAGAACTTATTGTTGTTTTTGTTTTAGAAATGATTACACATACTTATGGTTCAAAAGTTACCCAGCCCTGACTGGTGTGGCTCAGTTGGGCATCTTCCTGTAAACTGAAAGGTCGTAGGTTCAATTCCCAGTTCTGGCACATGCCTGAGTCGCAGGTTCGATCCCTGGTTGGGATGCACATGGGAGGCAACTGATCAATGTTTCATATTGATGTTTCTCTCCCCGTTTCTCCCTCCCTTCCCCTCTCTATAAAACTTCTCCCCCTTCCTCTCTCTCTAAAAGCAATGGGGGAAAACGCCCTCAAGTAAGGATAAATACAAAGTTAACTAAACTGCAAAAACAAAGTATGAATACAGAGGCAGCCACTTTTACCCTCTCGTGTCCTTTCTGGAAATGTCCTATGCGTAGACCATCTAATAATAATACATACATACATAACGATCACCTTGTTTTAAAAATCACAAATGGCTATGCTGTACACATGAAACTAATATATTGAATGTCAACTGTATACTAATATATTGAATGTCAACATGAAATATTTTTCATGTTTTGAAGTATGATAGTAAGATAATAAAGATCAAAGCCCTGGCTGGTGGCTCAGTGGGTAAAGTGCCAGCCTGCGAACCCAAAGATCACTGGTTCGATTCCCAGTCAGGGCACATAACCAGGTTGCAAGCCAGGTCTCCAGGTCCGTAGCTGGAGGCAGGTGAAAAGCAACCACACATTGATGCTTCTCTCCTTCTCTTTCTCCCTCCCTTCCCCTCTCACTAAAAATAAAGAAATTAAATCTTTAAAAAAAAATAATTAAAATAATAACAATAAAGATCACAAGTGGTAGCATGCTAGACACTGCTCAGCGCCATATATTTATTTGAGTACAAAATGTAGATTGTATATGTCTATATTATATAATTTACATTATAATAATTTGGTAGTATGTGGTTTCTAAAACACAAATATACGAACTCCCGCACACCCTTATTTTCCAATGTAATTTTAAAATATTCTTTAAGTTTGTTTTGTTTTGCTTTTTAAAATATTCTTTAAAACCCTCAAACCTACATACTAAATATGGGTCAAAGACTTATTTAAGTCATTGGGAACCAGCTATTTCTGAGACAGATACAAGGCACAGGGATGAATGCAGCTATTCACCAATCTAATCATTCACACCTACAGTTACACATATACACATTCATACACACACATCCATCCTGTATCCACCCATTCATCTGCACACACACACACAAATTCATTCATCCATTCAATACCTGATGGGTCAAAAATGGGTGTAGAAGGTCATCATTCAGACTTTTTTTTTTAATTTATTATTTTTAGAGAGAGGGGAAGGGAAAGAAGCAGAGAGGGAGATATCAATGTACGGTTGCCTTTCACCTGCCTCCAGCCACAGACCTGACTGGAGACCTGGCTTGCAACCTGGTTATGTGCCCTGGCTGGGAATCGAACCAGTGACCTTTGGGTTCGCAGGCTGGCACCTATCCACTGCGCCACCAGCCAGGGTGACCGTTTTGTTTTTGTTTTAATCCTCACATGAGGACATGCTTATTGGTGTTAGAGAGAAGGGGTGGGAGGGAGAGAGAGAGGGAGAGAAACATCAATTGGTTGCCTCCCATATGCACCCAGACTGGGGACAGAACCAGAAACCTAGGTATGTGCTCTGATTGGGAATCGAACCTGCAAGCTTTGGGCTTATGGGGGTACCCATATGCCCAACTCCCACCAACTGAGCCACAACAGCCAGGTGCACTTGGGCATTTTAATATGACTCTCCCTTGGGGTGACCAACCAGCCCAGTGTGTCTGGAACTCTTCCGGGGTTGGGCCTGAAGTCCCACACCTCTGGAAACCCCTCTGTCCCAACTCAGCCTGGGCAGCTGGTCACCCTGTTCCCTGCGATTCCGTGTGAGGTTGGACATCCTTTCTGGGGTCAAAGAAAGAAAAGGTTTGGAGACTGAAGTGATAGGATCAGCTTTTTTAACTTTTTAATCCTCACCCAAGGACATGTTTATTGATTTTGTTTTTAGAGAGAGGGGAACATCAACTTGACAGAGAGACATTGATCAGTTGCCTACCATAAGGACCCCAACTGGGGATCGAACCTGCAACCTAGGTATGTGGCCTGACCAGGGATTGTACTGTCAACACTTTGGTACATGGGACTATCGTCCAACCAACTGAGACATTTGGCTAGGGCAGCAGCAGATTTTTAAAAAGATTTTATTGTTGTTATATTATATTCATCCCATTTCCCCTCCCCTCTCTCCCCTTCCCCACCCACCCACTCCCCATCAAAGTCCATATCCATGTCCATGGTTCTTCCATGCTAGTTCCCTGACTAAATTGCTCCCCTTCTTTACCTACTCCTCCCCCTCCCCCTCTCCTTCTCCCTTTCCCTCCCCGATTTTTTTTAAAGATTGTATTTATTTATTTTAAGAGAGAGGAGAAGGGAGGGAGACAGAGAGGGAGAGAAATATCAATGTGTGGTTGCCTCTCACACACCCTCAACTGGGGACGTGGCCCACAACCCAGGCATGTACCCTGGCTGGGAATCGAACCAGCAACCCTTTGGTTCGCAGGCCGGCACAGCACTCAATCCACTGAGCCACACCAGCCAGAGCAGCATAAGGTATTTTTTTAAAGAGCCTTTTAAAAGGATGGAGTAGGAAGGAGGGCTTTTCTTCATAGTGTTTGTGGCAGCTTCAGCTCTCAGTGAAGCTTCGAGGACCCTTAGCGGAGGGCCATTTTTATAGGTGGGGAAACTGAGGCACAGCGGCCCACAGTCACGTACCTAAGAAGAGACTGAGGCAGGATTTGAACCCCAGCGTTCCCGCCACCGTGAGGCAGAGGGGGAGTGTTGGAGCCCCTCCCACCCTTCTCTTGCAGGCCCGCTGACCTGGGTGGGCCACAGTGTCCCAGAAGATCATGATGGCGTATATGAACCCGGGGCCCCACTATTCCGTCAACGCCCTGGCGCTGAGCGGCCCCAGTGTGGATTTGATGCACCAAACTGTGTCCTACCCAAGTGAGTACTGTCCTTCTCCCCGCCACCGCAGGCTGGCCCCGCCTTCTGGGGCCCTGGGGTCCCCGCCTTCTGGGGCCCTGGGGTCCCTTGCTCTCAGGAAGATGGGCACTGGCAGGGTGGCATCAGGGCCGCACACAAATGCCAAGCACCACTTCGCGTCACGTGGGGAAAAAACATAAGGACTTTCATAGACATTTAGGGTGGTGCTTTCCGGCGTGGGAGCAGGGGGAGCAATCTGGAAGGGGAACCTGGAGAAATTCCCATCAGTCCACAAAGCTTTGTTTCTAAGAGAAGTGAGCTCTCTTTTTTCCTTTTTAAAATCTTTTTCTAAAGTATTCATACTATTTTAAAAGATTTTTTTATTCATTGTTTTCAGAGAGAGGGGAAGGGAGAGAAGCAGAGAGAGAGAGAGACATCAATGTATGGTTGCCTCTCACTTAACTCCAGCTAGGGACCTGGCTGGAGACCTGGCTTACAACCTGGTTATGAGCCCTGGCTGGGAATCGAACCGTTGACCTTTGGGTTTGCAAACCAGTGCTTTATCCACTGTGTCACCAGCCAGGTCTCCTTTTTCTTTCTTTGTTTTCTTTTTGTGGCATTATTTTTCATGTTTTTCTTCTCTCTTTTTTTTTCCATTAAATTGAACATTACCAACCTGCCACTTTGATAGGCTAGAAATGATTAATCATCCACAATGCCATGTTTTAGTGCCTAAGAAATTTTAGGAAGGGGACAAGGAAAAAACCCATACACTTCCTTACAAGGCTAAAGCCAGTTCCTCTCAGGTGAACTATGAACCCTAAAATGACAGGCAGATAGAGGCCCCTTCCCAGGCGGACAGAGTGAGGTCTGGAAGGTCAGGGCAGATGAACCCCCTCTGGGCCTCACACCAGCTGAGGAAGAGGATGGGAGACCCAGGTCACCTGCGAGTCCTATCTTCCTGCCCCCGACCCAGGCGCCCCGAGAAAGCAGCGGCGGGAGCGGACCACCTTCACCCGCAGCCAGCTGGAGGAGCTGGAGGCCCTGTTTGCCAAGACCCAGTATCCGGATGTGTATGCCCGAGAGGAGGTGGCTCTGAAGATCAATCTGCCCGAGTCCAGGGTTCAGGTAGGATGTTCTGGTCCCTGGGCCCACCGCAGCCCTTCCCGGGACCTAGAGCCATGGGAAGAAGTACGGTCACAGTGACAGCCACAGTCATAAAGCGCCCTCAAAATTCTCCACCAACCTTGTCTCTTACCACTGCTACACTTCCCACTCCCAACCCGGCCAAGTAGCCCCCAGTTCTTCCTCTAACATGCCTGCCAAGCACACCCTGATTCAGGACCTTGGCACTCTCGATTCCTTCTACTTTGTTCCAGACTTCTACCAACCAATTGAGTCGCCTTGTCAGTCAACGAGACCTACAGCAACAGACAAACTTCAAGTTGCATTCTTGCCCTGACTGGTGTGGCTCAGTTGGTTGAGCATTGACCCTCAAAGCCAATGTCAGCCAGTCCGATTCCTGGCCAGGACACATGCCTAGGTTGCAGGCGGTCCCCTGCAGCAGTTTATTGTTTCTCTTACATGTCAGTGTTTCCCTCCCCCTCTCCCTCCCTTCCCCTCCCCCTTCCCTTCTTCTCCTTCCTCTTCTTCCTCCCTCTCTTCCCCTGTCTGCGAACATAAACAACTCCACTGCTTCCCCTTATCCTGCTCAGCGGCTTCTTATCTCTTCCTAAGATAGTAGGGGATTTACTTGCTTATTGTCTCCTTAGAATTCCATCTCCCATTCTTCCGCTTCCCCTTATCCTGCTCAGTTGGTTGTTTTATACTTTCTAAGATAGTATGTGATCTGTCTCTCTCAATTAGAATGTCAGTCACTGATGTAGAAGATAGTTAATGCAGGTTTATGAATTGAATGGATGAAATGTATTTGTGTGTGTGTGTGTGTGTGTGTGTGTTGGTATGACTGTATATATGTATGTACACATGATTGGATGGATATGTATGCTTGTATGTACATATTGGATGGATGAGTGTATTTGTGTGTATATGAATGGATGGATGGATGGATGGATGAATGGTTGGGTGGATAAGTGGATGGATGACTGGTGGATGGATGGATGGATGGATGGATGAATGTTTGGGTGGATAAGTGGATGGATGACTGGTGGATGGATGGGTGGATGGATGGGTGGATGGATGAATGGTTGGGTGGATAAGTGGATGGATGGGTGGATGGATGGGTGGATGGATGAATGGTTGGGTGGATAAGTGGATGGATGACTGGTGGATGGGTGGATGGATGGGTGGATGGATGAATGGTTGGGTGGATAAGTGGATGGATGACTGGTGGATGGATGGATGGATGGATGGATGGATGGATGGATGGTTGGGTGGATGGGTGGATGGATGACTGGTGGATGGATGGATGGATGGATGGATGAATGGTTGGGTGGATAAGTGGATGGATGACTGGTGGATGGATGGGTGGATGGATGAGTGGATGGATAAGTGGGTATATAAATGGATGGATGGATGGATGAGCAGATGAACCAAGTGCCTCAAAACTGACTGCCAAATGGAGAGGCGTGACTCTGCTATGTCTCAACAGTAAGCAGCATCACCCTGAGCACCAGGAGGGCTCCCCTGGACTCCCTCCCCCCTCACCCACCGTGCTCTCCTCCTGCCCACCAGGTGTGGTTCAAGAACCGCAGGGCCAAGTGTCGCCAGCAGCGGCAGCAGCAGAAACAGCAGCAGCAGCCCCCAGGGGCACAAGCCAAGGCCCGTCCAGCCAAAAGGAAGGCAGGCACATCCCCGAGGCCCTCCACTGATGTCTGCCCAGACCCCCTAGGCATCTCAGATTCCTACAGCCCCCCTCTACCCAGCCTCTCAGCTTCCCCCACCACAGCAGTGGCCACTGTGTCCATCTGGAGTCCAGCCTCCGAGTCCCCTTTGCCCGAGGCCCAGCGAGCTGGGCTGGTAGCTTCCGGGCCTGCTCTGACCTCGGCACCCTACGCCATGACCTACACCCCAGCCTCCGCTTTCTGCTCCTCCCCCTCTGCCTATGGGTCTCCCAGCTCCTTCTTCACTGGCCTGGATCCCTACCTTTCTCCCATGGTGCCCCAGCTGGGCGGCCCGGCTCTCAGTCCCCTCTCAGGCCCCTCTGTGGGACCCTCCCTGGCCCAGTCCCCCACCTCCCTGTCAGGGCAGAGCTACGGCGCCTACAGCCCTGTGGACAGCCTAGAATTCAAGGACCCCACAGGCACCTGGAAGTTCGCCTACAACCCCATGGATCCCCTGGACTACAAGGATCAGAGTGCCTGGAAGTTTCAGATCTTGTAGGGTTGACTCTCCTCCATCCACCTCCATGTCTTGCTGGAATCCGCCTCCGTGGGACAGCAGCTGAGAGAAAGTGGCAGGAGCCAGCGTTCCCGCCAAAATCTGTGACCACTGACACTTCACGTGGTCCACCCAGAGCAGTACTTCTCCCAACCTAGCAGCACCCAGGCGACACACTTCTTCAGCAGGTGGCTGGAGATCCTTCTAGAACTTTCCAAGACCGACTTTAAGACCCATCATGGAAACCTAGGCCGCTCACACAGCTAAATCAAGAACATGCATTCGGCAATCTAAACAGACTTCACGACTGTCACGCCTGCCTGGTAGGTGTAGGGACTTGTTTGCTGTGTATCTAGTATCTATTGCCTCTTAGTTTCTTTTTAAAGACGCCTCCTTGTTCAGCCATTCATTCACGCGGACACTGGCACATTTGGTAGAATGGCAGGCAGGTGGCCTGTTCCATGCCTGTTTTGATTTTTTCCTGTTGTTTTTAGGGTGTTCTACGGGTGAGGTTCACCCACGCATTGGAGGAATTGTGGTAGTTGTAAGAGGTGTCCCAGCTGCAGTTGTGGGTATATTTGAACAAGTAAGGGGAGTGGACCTGCTTCCTACCTATAAATATATGAAAGCCAGCGTGGTGGGGGACAGAAACGGGTTTTGGGGGAGGCCCACATTTCAAATGGACACTCCCTCTTTCAGAGTTTTGTTTGCAGCTCGGTTGTGGGATTAGACAGCAGCACGGGTTGCCCTGAAGGAAGAGGTTTTCCTGGGGCCGCCCCATGTTTCTTTCAATACAACTTGACCCACAGCAGCAGGGACAACTCGAGGCGAATTTTAGGAAGGAGGCCCGCATTTTGACCCTCCTGGAAGCTTGGTACTTTGGCTTCTGCCTCCTCAGCCCTCCCTGTCGGGGTTGGGCATTTCCCAGGGCACAAGATGCAAGAAAGAGAGGCGAAAAGGCGGTGGTTTGCTGGTGGCTGGTTAACCGCTGGCTCCCTGGGAAGGGGGAGAGCCCTGGCCTGGAAGTAGCACCTGCCTCTCTCTGCTATGTAAAGGCTCCCACTACAGCTCAGTTCACGGCACCAGCCTGAGGTCACCGAACTCTCAGTTGGGAAGAGATGTGTGTAATGGGTGCTCCTTGAGGTGGTAGGAGCTGGCTTCTTCCCAGAGCAAGGAGAGGGTACCAGGAGGAAGCCAAGAGAGGCTGGGAGGCATCAGATGATATTTCTGGGTTCAGGCCAAGAGCGGTGCCCCCCATCCTGAACCTCCAGTGGGCACAATGCGGTCACTAGAGCCCACAGAGATGGTCGACTCAACCCATCACTTGGCCATGTCTTGTGGGCCTGAACCATGCTGGACTCTGTGATGTTAAACCCAGGAGAGGCTCAGAGTCCAGGCAGGTCACTGATAAACAGAAGAGGGTGGCACATGTTGGGGTGCAAGTTGGGGGATCTAGATAAGAGTCATGGGGAAGGGACAGGAAGAGATGACCTTGTGCTCTGGATAGGTGCCCAAGGTGGGCACCAATGTAGTGTTGGTTATTTACGCTCTGTGGGAGGCTGGAGCCTGCCTATAAGTAAGAGTTCCCCATCCATGGGGAAGGGCATATTCATAACTTGATAAAGGAGTCCAAGGAGGGCTTGATGGATGGACGTGACATTCTGAAGGAGGCTGGGAGGCAGTAGGAGCTGGGAGACACAAGGGACCCCTCCCTTGGAGCCTCCCAAGGCTTCTTGAGGAGTTGGAAAGAGCAAAGAACACAATCTGTTCAGGAGCTTCCCAGGAGTTACAAGCACCTGACCTCTGGTTCTCCAGCTGCCCAATTCGGATGTCACAGGGGCTACTTTCCAAAGCCAGGAAGAGTGACAAGGGAAGTAGGGACAGGAGGAAGGGGCCACGGTCCCTCTGTCCTCGCATTTTCCACTCCCTGGAACCCCAGGGCCCCTTCCCCTGGCTCCTCTCAGAGTGCAGATGATTAAAATGTTGAATCCCACTTACAGTCTGGGTGTTTGTTTGTTTGTTTGTCTGTTTTCCCCCTGGAAGGGCAGATTGGAAAGGTGGAAACAGAGGTTGCACTGTCCCTTCCCTCTCCCCTCATCTTCTGTCTCTGGGGCCATGTCCCTCTGTCTGGTCACCATCGTTTTCTCCCTAAAGTCAGTGAAGTAGGAACATGGGCCCAGATGACCAGCCTCCACTCACCGTGGCCCCAAAGGGTCCCCCAAACTTCCTTTCTCGGTGGCCCACGCCACTGACTTTTTGTTTCTCCACCCCTAAGTTGTATTCCTCTGTTTCTCTCAATCATGGAGCCCCATGGGCGTGGAACACAGGCCTGATGGGGTCAGACTCACTGGCTCTCTGGTGCAGCCACTGTTGGTCACATGACCTGAGGTGATTCATTTTGCCCAGCCTCAGTTTCCCCACATCAAGAAGACTTACCTTGAAAGAATTAAATGAGATTATTATACATTAACTAGGTGGTCCTGAAAAGACTGGCCCATGCTAATAGGCCAATATACATTTCTTTCTTTCTTTCTTTCTTTTGAAAGTTTTATTTATTATTTTTAGAGAAAGGGGAAAGGAGAGAGGCCGAGAAAGAAAGAAACATCAGTGTATGGTTGCCTTTCATCTGCTCCCAGCTACAGACCTGGCTGGAGACCTGGCTTGCAACCTGGTTATGTTCCCTGGCTGGGAATCGAACCATCAACCTTTGGGTTCATAGGCTGACATCAATACACTGAGCCACCAGCCAGGGCTCCATTTATTTCTTTTTGTGGTTAAAATACACACTTCCCCTGGCAGGGTAGCTCAGTTAGTTAGAATGCTGTCCCCGTGCACCAAAACTGTGGGCTCGATCCCCAGTCAGGGCACATTCGAGAATCAGCCAATGAATGTGTAAATAAGTGGAACAGCAGCCCAGGCTAGGTGGATCAGCACATTCACAGAAAATACAAAAGGCCACGCATTGTGTGATTCCATTTATATGAAATGTCCATAATGGGCAGCTCCATAGAGACAGAAAGTAGATGGGGGTAAAGGAATTGGGGATGGGGAGGGACTGCTTCATGGGTACAAGTTTCTATTCAGGTGACAAAAGAAGGTCTGAAATTAGATAGAGACCCAAACATTTCCACTCCTGAGTATATACCCCCAAAGAACTGAAAACAGGTGTCCCAACGAAAACTTATACACTTGTTTATGGCAATGCCATTCATACCATTAAAAGACGGAGCCCTGGCTGGGTGGTTCAGTGGGTTGGCGCATCATCTTGTACACTAAAATGTTGAAGGTTCCATCTGCAGTCAATATGTATGGGAAGCAACCGATCTATGTTTCTCTCTCTCTCACTCCCTTCTTCTCTAAAATCAATAAGCATGTCCCCAGCCCTGGCTGGTGTGGCTCAGTAGATTGAGTGCTAGCCTATGAATCAAAGGGTCGCCGGTTCGATTCCCAGTCAGGGCACATGCCTGGCCTGTGGGTCAGGGTCCCTGGTTGGGGGTATGCAAGAGGCAACTGATGCATGTTTCTCTTGCACATCAATGTTTCTCTCCCTTTCTTTCTCCCTCCCTTCCCCTCTCTAAAAATAATTTGGGGGGTGGGGGAAGGATGCCCTTGGGTGAGGACTGAGAAAAACATAAGCAATGAACTGGCGAATGGGACATGGGTGAAGAGCACAATATGAGGGAAAGACCGGGACTCAAAGCAGTAACTGTGGGACTCCACAAGGGTGAAATTCTAGAAACGGGGATGTTGGAGTGGTGGGAGCAAATGCTGGCTGCCCGGAGCTGGGGACCAGCAGGTGCGGTGCGCCCCAAGGGGGTCCTGGGGACTAGAAATGTTCCATATCCTGATTATGGTGTGGGTCCTTCACTCTACAAGCACCCAAACTCACCAAATGGCACACTTTCCGTGGGCAGATTTTACAGTACGTATATTTTACCTCCATAAACCAGCTGGAAAAGAAAAGAGAGAAAAATCTCTCAAGCAGGGGCTCCTGACCGGATGCTGCTGAAAGCCGGCTCTAACGCTCCGAATTCCAGAACAACCCACCAGACCCAGGCCGTGATATTCAGGTCAGGGTTGTTATGATTCTCATTCCCAGATGAGAAACCGAAGCAGAGGGACCTGCCCAAAGCCCACAACTGGGAAGAGGTGGCACTGGAATTTCTGTGATGCCCCCCACTCCCCATTTCTAGTCCCCCTATCCATCCTGCTGCTCTCAATTAATGTCTCAATTTGATCACCGATTTTTCCCTCTTTGAAACTTCAACTGGTCTACCCGACCTCCGTGTCCTCCAACAAGGAATTTCCCTCATTAAACTCTGCCAACTATTTCGGACACGTTCGATCGGTCACAGCACCTTCTCCATGTGCGGCATCAACCTTTTTTTTCATTTTCCTTTTCATTTTTTTGCCATTCGGTTGCATTTTCACCTTTCTTGGAATACCAGAGCATCAGATGCTGAAAATATTGCTTATTTTCTTCCATCTTCAATGTTAAAAATGGCTGCGCAAAACTTCACCAATTTGTCAAGTTCTTTTTTTGTGTTGTCCTCGTTGTTTTATTTTATGTTAAATCCTTGTTTAAATGCGTGCCAGGGCAGCTGCTCGGTGCAATCTAACAGAATTATTTTGAACGACGTTGAAGGCAACAAAGTGCCACTAGAGTCAAGTTAGGGGGGAAGAACAAACTAAGTTTTTGGCCAACCCACTATGTCTGGCGCTCTTTTGGCCTTTCTCCATCTCTCTCCTCCCCTCCTTGTCCTCATCCTCCCTCCTGCCCCTCCTGATGGCTAAGTCCCTCCCGCTGTTTCCCCTGTCCTGGAACAGGACTAATTTAGCAAATGCTCCAATCCTCTTACCCAGACGGCCCAGCCTCAGCAGAAGGGCAGGGGAATTAGTGGGGATTAGGGTTAGACTCCTGACCCACAGGGGCGGGTACCGCACGGAGGTACCCAAGTTTTCACTAAGGGGTGCTGTCCCCACTCCCAGCCCCTCCCCGAGAAATCATGCCTGGGACACACATGGATAATCAAAGAGTTGCTCAACTCTCTATCAAAACCTTACCCCGTACACAGCGCTGTTAGCACTTCCTTTGCAATTTTTTCCTCTTTGAATCTGCAGTGCCCCTTCATGAGGTAGGACCCATCTCCCTGTCGGTTTGTCTTTGTTAATAACCAATTATGTCTGTTTCTTTCCTTTTTTAGTACTTTATTTCTTTTTAGAAAGAGGAGAAGGCAGGGCAGGGGAAGAGGGAGAGAAACATCCATGTGTGGTTGCCTCTCACGTGTCCCCATTGGAGGATCTGGCCTGCAATCCAGGCAGGTACCCGGACTGGGAATTGAACCGGTGACCCTTTGGTTTGCAGGCTGGCACTCGATGCACTGAATGACACCAGCCAGGGCTCCCTGTCCCCTATTTTATGGATTAGGAGGGGGCTCAGGAACTTCCCTAAGACAAACAAAATCCTGCCCCAGCTTTCCCAAGTGTCTCAGATGAATGATGAAGAGACAGAGGCTGGGAGATGAGAAGGGAATGACCTTGGGACCACACAGCTTTGAGGGCAACTCCTGCTTGGTGACTTCAGAAATGGAGCTTTCAACCCTGGCTGAGTGACTCGGCTGGTGGGAGCATCCTCTCGTGCACCAAAGATTTGGGGTTTGATCCCCGGTTTC
Organism: Noctilio leporinus; assembly: GCA_004026585.1. NCBI lineage: Eukaryota > Metazoa > Chordata > Mammalia > Chiroptera > Noctilionidae > Noctilio > Noctilio leporinus. Next base: position 2,852 of record PVIW01015326.1, on the reverse strand, counting down.
AGGTCAGGACACTTGTGGGAGGCAACAGATCTCAACAGATCTCTCTCTCTCTCTCTTTCATCAATAATTTAAAAAATATGGCTCAGTGGATTGAGCCCTGGCCTGCAAACCAAAAGGTCATCTGTTAGGTTCCCAGTCAGGGCACCTGCCTGGGTTGCAGGCAAAGGTCTAGGTAGGAGCAATTGATGTATCTCTCACACATCAATGTTCCTCTCCCTCTCTTTCTCCCTCCCTTCCCCCTCTCTCTAGAAAATAATTTTTAAAATCAAATAAATAAATAAATACTAAATAAGCAGATGCTCAGATGAGGATCACTGATCATAAAAAGATGAGGCTTTTGGTGCCTTCCAAATAGAAGAGATAACAGAGCGAGGGAAGCCTCACTGCAGTGAAAACAGAGGGGAAACTATGTTTTAAGAACGAGAAACACAGCGAGGTAGAGAAAGAACAGAGGCCAAGAGGGGCATCTGCTAGCTGTTGTTTCTTCCTTAGGTCCGTGACGGAATTCAACAGCGCATCTGCATCCTGGGCGGCTGGTACAAGGTTAATTATGCATTCAATTTATTGGTCATCTTTTTTTTTTTTTAAAGACTTTATTATTTTTAGAGAGAGGGGAAGGGAGAGAAGTAGAGAGGGAGAGAGACATCAATGTATGGTTGCCTTTCACCTGCCTCCAGCTACAGAGCTGGCTGGAGACCTGGCTTGCAACCTGGTTATGTGCCCTGGCTGGGAATCGAACCAGCGACCTTTTGGTTTGCAGGCCGGCGCCTTATCCACTGTGCCACCAGCCAGGGCTATTGTTCATCTTTTAAACTTGTTTCAGGAACTCATACTTCCCAAGGAATCTGTCCATCTCCTCGAAGTGGTCAAATGTATTGGCATACATTTGTTTGTAATAGTCCGGCCTCCATTCCATTTTTCTTTAGCATTGAATCGTATGTCGGATATCTTAAGAAGAAAGACTAAAAGCAACCATTTTTAACATCAGCTTGAGGCAGGATAGTAAAAAGCTAAGAAAATTCCTTCACAAGTAGAATAGGGGAACCGAGGCAGAGAGCTGAACGAACTGGCCCAGCCATGGCCGGCCAGGTACAGAAGCTCCCTTCCCTGGGGATAACATGCAGGTCTCAGCTGTTTCTCAGCCTCAGGCGCAGAAAAGCAGCCAAACCAGCTGGGGGATGTCAGGACCAGCTGCAGGGGCTGATGCCGCCTGCCCTGGTATTGACCAATCCGTGGGGACCACGACCCTGAAAGGCCCACCTGGAGACCTGATGACCAATCTGCTGAAACCCTCCCCTAACAGTCTGCCTGCAAGAGAGAGATAAAAACTCAAGACAAAGGTCCCAGCTCTCTCTCTCTGGGGAGCAGCCCGTGCCATTTCCTTTCTCCTTCTCTTCCCCCATAGGTGCGTGTCCCCTAAACTGTCAGGGACCCTGAGACTTGCAATCAGGGGAGCAATGGGCAGTGCCAGCTCATTCCAGGCTGATCCCTTGACCCTGTCCCTGTCCCCAAGGCTCCCTTTTCTCTGACTTGCCAGTGAGCTAAGGCAGCCCCAGCCTGGGCTCCCCCATTGCTTTATCTGTCCTCACCCCTTCCCTGGTTCACGGTCCCCAACTTTAATACCAGATGCACGTGATAAATTGGCAATAAAGTTACCTCTCCTTATTTCACATGCTTCTTATTAAGTTTGAAAAGCCTACGTTTCTAAGGTTATGAGTTAACGTCATTGTTTCATATATATGTAAAGTGTTAGATTCTGAGAGCAACCATCACGTTGAAGGAATATGATGTAAGAGCAACCGTAATTTCTAGACTGCATGCAGGGAAAACTGCTAAGGAAATTAAGGACTTCAATTAACATCCCTTTACATACAGTTGACAACATGAAGAAGGTGTATGATGTTGATCCTGATGTCGCCACACCAACAAGGAAAACATACAAGGTACGCAAGGATCGCACAAGTCCAGATACTGTACAGAGAATCCAGGAGACCATCAATGAAGGTTTAGGAAAATCAACGTGCCCCATAGCAAGAGAACTGCAGCTGTCGAATGCAACAGGTAACAAGATTATTGCTGAAGATATCAGATACAGATTGTATGTCCTTAGAAGAGGCCAGTTTATGGCAGAGCAGACAAAAGAAAGGTGCTCTGAAAAAGTAAGGACACTGCTAACAAAATGGAAAAATCCCAAAGAAAGAACTCTCTAATTTTCTTCTCCGATGCAAAGAATTTTCCAGCAGGACCAAAGAGTTAACCAAAGAAACAACAGGTGGCTCTGTGAGAATCTTAATGAAGTCCCAATTGTCATGAAGACAAAATTTCCTGCTCCAGTGACGGTGTTAGGTGTTGTCAACAGTGAAGGAGATATCATGACCCCACATTTTTTGTCCACAAGGCTTGGAGGTGACTGCTGATGTTTCCCTTGATGTTTTGACAATTTAAAAAACAATGCCTAAATAGCCACCACAATCTTGAGAAAGAAGAACAAGGTAGGAGGAATCACAATACCAGACTTCAAACAATACTACAAGGCTACTGTCATCAAAACATCCTGGTACTGGCATAAGAATAGACATATAGATCAATGGAACAAAATAGAGAGCCCAGAAATTAACCCAGGACTCTATGGTCAACTCATATTTGACAAAGCGGGAAGGAACATCCAATGGAGTAAAAACAGTCTCTTCAACAAATGGTGTTGGGAGAACTGGACAGCAACATGCAAAAAGATAAAACTAGACCACCAACTTACACCATACACCAAAATAAACTCAAGATGGATAAAAGATTTAAACATAAGCAGTGCCACCATAAAGGTCCTGGAGAAAAATATAGGCAGTAAACTTTCA
>PVIW01015325.1:0-20141 GCA_004026585.1 Noctilio leporinus | reverse complement strand
CAGGGTAGGGGGGAGGGAGAGGTAGAGGCAAAGATGGGGAGCAGCTTAGACAAGAACCTAGTATAAAGGAACCATGGACATGGACAACAGGTGGGATTGACTTTGGGGGGAATGGGTGGGTGGGTGGGGGGACAGAGGGGAGCAAAAAGGGGATGGATGTAATACAACAACAATAAAATTTAAAAAAAAAAAAAAAAAAGATAGGTCTTCGTAATTTTGATAGATAGTGCCACATTGCCAGTTATAAGGTCTGTTTTTACTTCCATTAGCAATATTTAAGTGTATGTGCTTCCTCAAAGCCTTACCAAGGTATGCTCTCAAATGGTAGAATGTTTACAAATCTGTAAGGTGAAAGTTGGTATTTCAGTGTAATCTTAGTACATGACTAAATATAGTAATTCTAGGATCTCATTAATTATGAGAATCAAATAAAATTGAAAATATTTTGCAAGGTGGCAGGCACAGAGCAGAAATCTAATAGTCATTTGTTCCTTTCTCTCAAAATTACTACTGTAATAACCATGGAACACAGTGGTTAGCCGACTCTGCCTGTGGGCCAAGTACAGCAACCCCCTCCAACAAGACCCTGTTTTTGTAAATAGGTTTATCGGATCAGAGCACATTCATTCCTTATGTCAGTGATTTTCAACCAGTATGCCACAATAATTTTTAAAACAGTTAATACCAGTCCTGGCTGGTGTGGCTCAGTGGATTGAGCACCAGCCTGCCAACCCAAGGGTCGCTGGTTCGATTCCCAGTCAGAGCACATGGCCAGGTTGCAGACCAGGTCTCCAGCCAGGTCCTTAGCTGGAGGCAAGTGAAAGGAAACCATACATTGATGCTTTTCTGCATTTCTTCCTCCCTCTCTTTAAAAATAACAAATAAAATTAAAAAATTTTAAAAACATGCAATAGCTATTTAGTCAGGAGCACTGACTTCTTTCTTTTCCCTTAGATTGTCAAAAAAAATGACAACAATCCACCCAGTAGCTGTCTGTTGTGAATCAAAATTATACCTATTTTTTGTCAATTTGACAAAAAGTATATTTTTTTGTTGTCACACAGAATTTTAGCATTAGTTTTTGTGTGCCATAAGATAAAAAAAAAAAAATCATTAATAGCCATTGCTTTTAAATGTTCAGCTGCAATTGACTACAATATAATAGCAAAGTTGAGTGGTTGTGACAGACTGTATGACCTCGTAAAGCCTAAAACATTTACTCTTTGGTCAGGTACGAAAGAACTTGCCAATTCCTGGTCTAACTGATCATGGTCCTCCCCTCTGCAATTCTCTGATCTCTGGATGATGAATCTTCTGAAGCCCCATCTTTCTCCTAGACCACATGTCTGCAAATAGCCATCTTGTCTCATTCATGCCTTCTTTTGTACCTTTGCAAAGGTCTCCCGAAAGCAGCAGTGATCAATCATTTTCGCATATGGTTAGGAACCACAATCACTCGTGCAAGCATGGTTAAGAGAGATGATATCATCTATACCACTCTGCCCTTGTACCACAGTGCTGCCCTTCTGATTGGCTTACATGGATGTCTTATGGCTGGTAAGCATTTTCTCTCAGCAAAGTATTGGAGGTCAGTACACATTCCTACCTACTCGTAAGAAAAAAATAGTTCAAAATCTGGCTACTCTCTTGTGTGTTAAGAAGTTGTTTACTTCTATGTTAATAACAAGGCTATTTGGCTCACATGTGGCAAGCCGGTATCTAAAATAATGTCTACTTTTTCATGCCTGTCTGTCTAGTAGTATAGTGCTATAATTGTTTAGTATGTCAAGAAGGAAACTTTGAAAAAATATTTGAGGTTTTTATCTAGGGTAAGACATTTGATTCTTATATTCCATAAATAATTCTCTAATATCATGTTTATCTTTAGAAACCTGCATGTTGACCTCCATCTGCATCTAATTTAAACTTCTTCTGTTGTCCTGATTCTGCTTTATTCTTCCCTGCCCCCACAGCTCCTCAGCTCTGGTCACAATACCGGCTTGTCACTTCTTTCCTTTCCTTCTCAAACTTTACCATTCAAATTAGAGTTACCATTCTCTCTTCTTTCTGTAAGCCTGATGCCATTTTTATATATTAGACTTATTCTAATATCCACCTCTTCCAAGAAATCATCTCTAATGCTCTAAGCTAGAAATCTTAATTTTTCCCTCCTGCAGTATTGTATTATAAATAATAACATGTATATACATGTATACAAGTATACACACATATACGCATACAATTGCCCAAGCCTCTGCTTCTTTCCCTCATCAACTTTACTCAGCAGCTATAAAACACTTAGCCCCATATCAGCCTCCAAATCAGCAAGAAATCACTGGGCCTGATCCTATTGCTAGAACTTTTAAAAGCAGGGTGACTCTGGGGCTTTCAAAAAGACAATTCAATTGCACATTTACTTAAGCAGTGAAAATACATGCTACAGAAAAAAAAAATAGTATTTTTAAAAATGTTGCTTCTTTGAAAACTGAACTTATGTATATGCAGAATTTAAAATAAACCAATAACATAAAAAATAGTTGTGAGTTTATTTCACTTTGCTACATTTCACATTTCTAATTAGATTGAATATGATAGGTACATTATTTGTACCCATTGTGTTAGTCTCCTATTGCTATTATAACAAGCTACCACAAACTCAGTGTCTTAAAAGAACACAGACTTATTCTCTTACTGTTTTAAAGGTCAGAAATCCCAAAATCAAGGTATCAGCAGAGCTGCACTCCTTTTAGAAACTCTAAGCAAGAATCTATTTCCTTGCCTTTTCTAGCTTCTAAAGGTGGTCTGCTTTCCTTGGTTCATGGCCCCTTCTTTCATCTTTAAAACATATCACTCCAACACTTTCTTTTCAACATCCCATCTCCTGCCTGTGACCTTCTTGCCTTTCTTTTATAATGACCCTTGTGATTACATATGGCCCACCCAGGTAATCCAGGATAATCTTCCCATCTCAGAGTCCTTAACTTAAGCATATCTATACAGACCCATTTGCCTTGTAAGGTAGCATATTCACAGCTTCTAAGAACAAGGGGATGGACATCTTGGGAACCATTATTGTCTCTACCTCCCCCAACAAAGAAGAATTTTATAGCTTGCTCAAGAACCTGGCTCCCCATTGTCTACGAAATCAAGTCCAGTTCCTCCACCTGGTACTTCCAAGCTCTCCATGATTGCCCCCTAGTTGCTTCTCCAGGGTCATCTTTCATGAGCCACCCACCCTTTACCACCCCTGTTACAGGCCAGCCAAGTCTTGTCCACCCTTAAACACCCTCTGGACTACTCTGTCTACATGTTCATGCTTTTCAACTCCCACCTCTTTCAAAAATATGCTTTTCTTGGCCCTAACCCAAGCAGAGTTAATACACGCACACGCACACACACACACTCATATTCCCTTAGGGGAATAAGGGGCTCATTTGAACCTCTTATTTATTTCACACTGACTTTAACCGAAAAGCATTTTATGTGTCTTTTTCTGCCTAGATTGGAAGCTCCTGTAAGACAAAATGAGGTCTCTTTTTGTTGTTGTTTTTTTGCATTGAATACGATTGGTACTCAACACTTACAGATACAATATTTAAGTTTCTACCTTTCAAAGTGGCAAATATAATTAGGAAGGATTTTTTTGGTAGCACTTTTGTGCTAACACTTTCTCTGCCTTCTCTGCAGGTGCTACTATGGTTTTGCGGAGCAAATTTTCAGCCAGCCAGTTTTGGGATGACTGCAGAAAATACAAGGTCACTGTCATTCAATATATTGGTGAACTGCTTCGGTATTTATGCAACTCCCCCCAGGTAACTCCACATGTTTCATTTTCTTTTTGAAATGGGTAAAATGGGACTTCAAGTCACTTTGGGTCATGAGAGGCTTCAACTGATTTGTATACATCAGTTTTTATTTTGGACTACAATTGTTTGCCACAACAAAGTTCTTGGCACCCCTGTGAGATGACAGTTGCTATTAATATTATTTCCTACTTTTGTACCTGTTTTCACATCTTACCCTCTACTTTTCTCTCCCTATTTAAAGCCTACTCACCTTCAAAGCTCAGTTCAAATGATGCCTTATGTGTTAAACCTATTTGGTTCACTCCAACCAAAGCCATTACTTCCTACCTTGTCCTTTGATTTCTACCCCATTGTGGTCCTTGTTACATTGCAGGTGTTTGTCTTCATGTCTTTCACTCTCCCTAGGATGTAAAATTTTTAATGGCTTGGACCACATCTTGACTTCCAGCCCTCTCTTGTACCAAAGTCTTTCAAGAAACTTAATAAATATTGCTTAATAAATAAATCCCTATGTGGCTTTTGAAAGCATCCAACTAAGTCTAATGCTTTGGAACAGATGCCCCAACGTAGTAACTGTGAGGGCCTCAGATCTACCCCACTTGCAGATGTCCAGATATCTTGATGGAGTTGTTTGGAAAAGCAACCCTGTCCAGGGCTTAAGTGCTCACCAGACACATGTAGCAGCCTGCCTGGGGACCAAATCACTTTTCAACACAGGCATTGCTGACATTTTAGCCCCCTTTATTCCTTGTTAAATGGACTTATTCGATGCACTATAGAGTGTTTAGTGGCCTCTTGAGCTCTTACCCAGGACATGCCAGTAGTACCCTCCCCTCCTCCCCCATATCATGATAATCAGTATCCTCAAACACTACCAGATGTTCCCTGGCAGTCAAAATCATCCTCCGCTGAGAAACACTGGTCTAGATAATACAGTAAATTCACCAGATTCTACTTCCTTTCATCCTTTCACTCGCCATAGGAAAACAAAATAAAAGCATCACTAAGTTGATAAATTGCTATTTATAAACAAACATCTGTTACGGTCAACTTATATAACAGCTGCCGTTTGCCATAGAAAGAAGTATTGGGAGCTCTTGCCCCAGTCCTCTCATTCAGTCTCCGCCTATGTGTCCCATCGTGAGAGGCCCCTCCTGCTGCCTATCAAACGCCACCTGCCTCTTACCATTCACCCTATGTATGGGTTGCTGCCTTTCGCAGCACTGCCACCTCTGACAGAGTGCAGGTTTACATACTATTGAATGCTTATGTGGTAGACAGATACATCATCCTTTTTTATTTTATTGTTGTTGTATTACATTCATTCCATTTCCCCACACACATTGCTCTTCTCTTCCCCACTCTCCCCATCCCCCCCTCCCCACAGTCACTCCCACTGGTCGTCCATGTCTATGGGTCATCAGACACACCATTTTGCTTCTGGCTTGGCAACACCTCTTCAACAGCGGCTTGTAGCTCTTAATTTAATAAGAAAAAAATTCAAACAAATTAAACTAGTGCATGAAAGTTCTGTTAGTGCAATAAGCTTCGTGATGGTTCCATTTTCAGCATAATTTTTGCTGGCATTACAAGTGAGACATAGAGTTATTTATTTTTAAACATGGAATTGGCCACACTTGAAAATATTACAGGATTCCGATATTTGAGGGAAAGTGGGGTTTTGATGATGTTCCAGGGAGCACACATTGAAGGCATGATGTTAGGAAGGGAAAATAAGATACCAGACCTCTGAAACAGCTGAATAACCCCAGCTTACCTCCTAGTGTTATCTGTCATCCTCTAAAATTAAGTAGCCTCTATATTTCTTTCCCAGCCCCAAATTTCTGTCTCTGTATCACCTCCATTCTGATGGAAAACAGAATAGAGAGGTATGTAACAGCACAAAGTACAGAGGGGCCAGGACAGGGACAGGCCAGAGGAAAGACGGGAAGAGCAAAACCAGGGAAGATTCACCACAGAAGGTGAGTTTTGAAGGATGCAGAGAAGTTTGCGGGCCATGCAGGGAAAGATGGGCTTCCGCTTTGCTGGAACACACATGCAGAGCGGTGGAATGAAGGGGCTGGCACATTAGCAACTGCAGCGTGGCCGACAGTGAGATAATTGACTGGGCCAGGTGACAGGGGCTTTCCTTTGCTGAGAACTAAATGTAAATGTGGCAAAGCACCACCAAAGGACCTCTCGTGGAAGAGTGATGTGAAAGTTGGTGTTTTTAGATGGTCGTCTGGTTGCAGTTGGAAGATACACTGGAGGGAGAAAGGCCTCTTCTCTAAAGCTGAAAAGTTGAGTCTACCCTTTTATTCCTGTAGTGGGTGCTTTTTTCTCCTCAGGAAGCCAGGCTAAGATCTAGCGTATTCATCATTAAGAACACAGACTCAAAAGACAACCATACATTGATGTTTCTCTCCCCTTTCTTCCTCCCTCCCTGTCCTTCTCTCTAAAAATAATGAATAAAATCTTTAAAAACAAAAAACAAAAAAAAAAGAACATGGACTCAGGAATCTTTTCTAAGATGGTGGCCACCTCTTGGGGGTCTCCCCACAGTCAAGAGAACAAAAAAAAAGACACACAAGCTCCATTGCCTTAGAAATTGAGAGACATTGCAACGGAAACCTACATAGTACAAAGCTGCATATGACGGTCACTGAGATTGCAGGGCTGAGGGAAGTGAAGCTTAAGAGGCAGGTGCTAACAAGAAGGAAATTGGAGACACCAAACACAGCTGAAGATGAGATGAGGTATCCAGCTTGACAACAGGATTGTTGAAGGTGAAAGTCTGCGCAGGAAACAGCTAGACTTGCTGCTCTCCTCACCCACCCTTAGAGGAACTTGGAGGTTTATTCCCTGATGAAGACCTAGAGAAGCTTTGAACTCAGGGACCCCCAGAGTGGAGCAGGAAAGTGGTGAGGCACTGACAATAGACTAAGAATTTACTAGCCAACCTGGGAAACCCCAGCTCCCTTTCCCTGTAGAGTTTTTCAACCCCGAGTGGCCAGTTTATGCTAGTAGGAAAGAGATGGAGGAAGGTAATTTTTAGGAAGAACTCAACTTCCCAGGAAAAAAAAAAAAAAAATTGGGTTTTGGCTCACGGCCCTGTCACCAGACAGTGCCGCCCACTAGCCAGTAGTCCCTCCCCACTGCACAGAGCTACTCAGACATCTTTTAGTTGCCTCATTTCCAAATATGAACAGACACCAAGGATCAGCAGACCCCTGAGGAAAGCCTCCAACAGGAAAGATCTTTAAAAGAGAAAAAAAGAAGCAAATCAGTTCAAACAGCCTGCAAAAACTTAACCAAACCTGACATATTAGCGAAGATATTATAGCCGTAAAACAAGAATAGTATGCTACCAATGAAGAGGATAAGACTTCCTGAAAAATAAAAATATTTAAAAATTTTTTAATTCATAGAAAAATTGGAAGATAAAGTTAGGAAATCTTACAGAGAGTTGGAGAAAAGACAAAGCGATGGACATGAAAGGAGACAAGAAAATTAAGGCGAGGAAAAAGGGGATGGATGTAATACAACAACAGTAAAATTAAATTTAAAAGGAAAAAAATTAAAGAACAAAGATAAGAAAATTGGAATATCAATTCAAAAGACCCAAAACCTAATTAATAGAAAATCAGAAAAATAATAGAGAAAATGTAGGGGAGGAAATTATCAAAGAAATAATACAAAAAATGCCTGAGGACTGGGGAAAAGATTGGAATGGCCAATAGGGTACCCAGTAAAAACTATGCCATGATAAAATTGAAGTCTACTACAAAAAGAAAAAGAAAAGATTCTATAAGAACACCATTTGACTTGCCAACAGCACTTCAAGTTGGAAGACAAAGGAACAGTGCCTTCAAAATACTAAGTAAAAATTGTTGCCTGTTTAGAATTCTATATCCAATCAAATTAGTGTTCAAGAGTGCAGTAAGAATAGTTTCAGACGTTCAAAGTCTTAAAATAATTTACCTCCTATACATCTTCCTTTGGGAAATTCCTAGAGAACATGTTCTACCCAAACAGAAGAGTGGAGAGAGAGAGGTGAAGGCACAGGAAGGAGCAGCGGTGAAGGGAATCCCCAGGCCTGGAGAGCAGCTGACCAGACTTTAGCCAAAAACTGAGAGGAACTTAATGGAAATTATACCATCTGATTGATTTCACTGTAAGGAAAATTTTACTTAGAGTCATCGGATGGTGAGAAAAGACCTCAAAGCGAAACTAAGAAAACAAAGCAAAGGGGCAAGGAGGCCATTAATTTCAGAAAAAATAAAATAAACATTTATTCAAGAATTTGATCATAGTATATTACTTGTTTCATCAATCATATATTATGAGCAAATTGATATGAGCACTGAATATTGAGTTAAGCAAAAATTATGATATTGGAAAAATGGAAGAGAGCTTAACTCTCATCTAATACAATAGTAAATCAACAAGTGATGTTTAAATTTGATTAATCAAAAATTAGAAGTATCAGCATTTAATTTAGAAACAAGTCACAGTTACAAGAGTTCAAAGTGTCTGCCTCTGGGTGGTAAGTAGAGGCAAAGAATGAGGACTATGTCAGTGTCACTTTTTTTTTTTTTTTTAAGGGGCTGGGGAGGGGAGGAATACTTATATTGAGGTCTGGGAATCCACTTTTTTTTTTTTTTTTAAGATTTTATTTATTATTTTTAGAGAGAGGGGAAGGGAAAGAGACAGAAAAGGAGAGAAACATCAATGTATGGTTGCCTTTCACCTGCCTCCAGCTACGGACCTGGCTGGAGACCTGGCTTGCAACCTGATTATGTGCCCTGGCTGGGAATCGAACCAGACCAGCGACCCTTGGGTTCGCAGGCTAGCACCCTGTCCACTGTGCCACCAGCCAGGGCTTACCTCTTTTTTTTTTTTTTTTTTTAATTAAGGAAAATCGCACTCTCTGAAGTCACAATGATTTGGATTTGAACCGTGGAGCAACCATGTTGCTACCTGTATAATTTGGCCAATTATTTTAATCTTCTCAGGCTTCATTTTTCCCAATAGTAATATAAAGCAAATGCTGTTAATTTGTTAATTTTTAAATTAAACTTGTCGAGGTGACATAAGGCAATACAGGTCAAATGTTTGACACATAGTAAAGCTCTCAATGCAAGTGTTTTGCTTCCTCTGCTTTATATTCCTCTCTGGATACCCTGACCCCTCACCCTTCATCAGTCATTGAATCCCAGCATGGATTTAAGTGTCCCTAAGTATGTTGACATGTTGCAGCTCACTTCTAATGTGGTATTGAAGGCTTGATGCTTATTTTAAAAAACTGAGCCAGGTGACCCTTGACCTAAAATACAGTTCGTTCCTTTGAGGAGGGGCTTTGGTGATGTGAAAACACCACTTCTTCTCTGGGAAAGGAAACTCGAGTCAAAGCCAATACTGTCAGCCACTGGGGAGTGAAAGCTTGAGAACCAGCCACCTCAGAAGGCTCCAGGACCTTGAGGCTTGTGTCCACAAACATTTCCAGCCTGGAGCTTTAATCCTTTCTGCTGATGTAATAAGATCCCTCAGTTTATGATGAAAACTGAGCCCATGGTATTGTGACTGTGACCCAGCCACCTGCCACCTGCAGGGAACAGCTCCACTAGGGAGGGCGGGCCCACTTTCCACATACCCACATGCCCAGTGCACCTGCAGCCTCCTGCGCCCTCTGCCCAGCCCTTGTGCTGTTGAGCAGGGAAGTCAAGGGTTTCCTGGTGGAGGTCTTTTCTTCTTTTGCTGCAAGGATTGCACCGTATGCAAGGCCCAGGCCTAAGTGCTGTGAGTGACAGAGAAATATAGTTGGCCTCAAAGGAATTTTCTATCTAACAGGGGAGATAGATGGCCAGCACCATTAGACAAGGAAATGAACTAACAGGGTGATTGTAGGCTGTCTACGGAATAAGTAAGGTCTTCAGTTTAGATGTGGAAATGCTACTTCAGAGCTTCTCACACAGGCCTCCGAGCAGGTAAGCCCCCAGGTCAGTTAGTTACTTTTAAACAAAAGGAAGTATTCTTCAAGTATTGTGATGTCCGATTCCTGCAATAGCAGTGAGGGACAGCAGTGGTGGGGAGGTGAGGGTGCTCTCAGAAAACCTGACAGTTCTTACCAAGAGTGGTGACTTATGGACAGACAAGGTGACCATACCATTCATTACCCAAACAGAGACACTTGAAAGTGAAAGGAGTGTAAGAAGCACATCAGGACAATAGGCATAAGCCAAGACAGGCCATGACAAACCAGACATCTGGTCTCCCTTCTTATAGACACTTAGTAATTATAAAAAGGAATACATTCAGTGACCTATGGACCTTGGGTTCATGTAGATTCAAAAGGCTTTTCAGGTAACCCTCCAACACCACCCCATTAGACTATAAATGCCTTTGAGGTCAAATATACTTCTATTCTCATCCAAAGTACCTGGCATGGTTTTCTAAACATTCCTTCCTCAGTCAGGTTGCTCAAGGGGCCCAATTTTTACCAGTGACCAGCACCTGTTCATCTCTCCGGTGAGGACTCCTGAAAGAGCCTCATACCCTGAGTTTTGACCAAGAAGCTACTTCCTGATTAAATGCATATATGCTGCTCCCCTGGTCCCTTAACTCCTCCTGCTTGGAAACCAATGCAAGGTTTGTTTTGGTTTGGTTTACAACTGCCTTATCAAACACCCTCCCTTTATTGGAGAACTGCCGCCCTCTCTCTTTGAACAGTTCTCTTCAAAGAGGAACACGTACTCCTAAATCACAGCACAGTGGTTTCACAGAGTAGGAAATAATATATACTCTAGAGCATTTGCTCCTTTAAGCAAATGGTTGTTCAAGCAAAGAAACTTAAACTTGTTGATTGAAGAGAGTCCTAGTTACCTAGCACGTTTACCCCATTCCATTTGGTTTTCTGTTAAAGATCATAGTTACAAAGCTACAAAACTTGAAAGTTAAAATGATTTATTTATCTGCCTCTCCCATCAGGCTATGATCTCCTTGAGGGTATCAATTGCCTTATTAATATAAAAGATCATTAAGAGATGACTATAGGTTTAGACATATTCGCAGGGGCCTCATAAAGGATATATGGTTAAATGGAATGTGACCCTGTCTTAATCCCACCTCTCTTGCTGACACAGCTCTGCTTAACTTTTCACACTTAAAACAACTTTTCCCTTTGATTTTCATTTGCAGCAAAGCATACTTTTCCCAGGCCGCCTGAGGCTACTGGGAGCTGATTTCTTCCCACTCTTCCCCTTCCCATCCCAGTGGAGCAGCTTCATTGCCTTAGTCGTGGGACCTCTGGGCCTGCCTATTAAAGGAGGATCAGGATGCTTCTCCCCAGCCTCTCAGACCCTAACATTCTTGCTCTTTATGACTCTCTGGAAAATGGTGCTATCTTTCTCTTTGGACTGTGTTCCCAGTTTCCTTCCTTGTCAAATGAAAATGAAAATTGTTGCTTCAGGTTGTTCTACTCTCTGGCAGACCCTTGTCGGGTGGCTCCTCCTTTCTGTCAACTCAGTGAGAGTCACCAGTTCCATCAACAAAACAATGTATGCATTGTTCTAGCTCCAGATTGGATGTAGATTAAATGTTGGTATCACTTAGCTCTTTCAAATTGTCTCACCTTGCCTCTAAAAACTCAGAATGGGAAAATCAGAGAGGGCTACCTGTTGGCCCATACTGTGTGTATTGGGGGGAAAAGAGGAGTTACTTGTGTGGATGACAGATAAGGTGTGTGTTGAGGTGACTCTGTACAAACATAAAGGCAATTATTAATATGTAAGTACAATCTCCAGATATGTTTCCCTTTGATCTCCTCCTCCTCCTCCAACAGAAGCCAAATGATCGTGATCACAAAGTGAGAGTGGCCATAGGAAATGGCTTGCGAGGAGATGTGTGGAAAGAATTCATCAAGAGATTCGGGGACATTCACATTTATGAGTTCTATGCTGCCACTGAAGGCAATGTTGGCTTTTTTAATTATACGAGAAAAATTGGTGCTGTTGGAAGATCAAACTACCTCCACAGAGTAAGTACATTGAAAAATGAGAGTCTATACTTCCAGTTTTCAGAATACAGGGGTTTCTTAAAAACTGTGCCAATATGATGTTATTATCAGAATTTCATGAAACATTAGAGAGCTATGGTCCATTCATATCACCAGGAGAGGTTTTGCTCAGTCTCTTTATCAAGAACCTCAATAAGATAGGTTGTTTTAATTTTAAAATCTTACTTTTTGTGAATAAAAACCCATTATGCATTTGTCAGCTGCAATTCAGGTAAATTATGCATGATATCATTTATCCTTGTATGTGATAAAACACCTGAAGGTTACCAGTTTCGTATGTTTACCATACTCCCTGAAATGGTGAAATGTGGCATTCCTTTTTCTTTTTCTTTTTTTCCTATTATAAAAGAAAGTTTATTTAGAAAGTTACAGAGGTAGTAGAAATGACACTGCTGGGCTGTGAAGGCTAAGGACACACGCTATAGAGGCAGAAGGGCCCTTGGAGCTGAGGAGAGAGAAAGGCAAAGGTAATGCACGTGAGGGGAAGGAGAGATGGAGTGGAAAGGCACTAGCATGCTTCCAGGAAGGAGAGTGTATCCTGGGTCCTTAGTCTTGATGGTTTTATAGGCTGGGGGTTTAGAGGAATTCTTAGAGGAGGATTTCAGTAGAATATTTATCAGCTTTATGCAGATGTGCCAAATGAGGTTTATTCCCCTGACTACCATCCTTCGGGTGTGGTTGGCACTAATTGGGTTTCTATTATCTATCTCCCTGTGGCGGGTGATTTAAGCTATTTACCCTCTGATAAGAAGTGTGAACCATTTACTCTTAAGTGTCCTTGGTTAGGGAAGCTAGGATTTTGCTATTTACCAGATGGCCCTAAGCTTTTTGGCCATTTAACTTTCTGTCTCAGTTTCCCTATTCCACTTGTCCTGGCTTACCAGCCTGTCTCATTTCCCCACTCAGAGACTTCCTTCCCTGAAATCTTTTAGGGATAATGAGGGAGGACAGTTGGTCTTCAGTAACTTTATGCTGACAAGGAATGTGGTTTCTGCCTATAAAGGGTATGGAAATCTCTCCCTGCCTAATCTAAGGGAGACAAGGGAATGGGATCCAAGACTGGAACAGAGAGGCTGTTAGCTAATTCTTCCAAGCTAGGGGTGCCATCACTTTTTTATCCACTCATCTACTGATGGGCACTTAGGTTGCTTCCAAACCTTGGCTATTGTAAATACAATTGCCATGAGAATAGAGGTGTATATGTTTTCTTGAATTCGTATTCCAGGTTTCTTCAGATATATTTCCAGAAGTGGAATTACTAGGTCATAAGGCAGTTCCAATGTAATTTTTTAGGTAACTCCATACTATACTGTTTTCCACAGTAGCTGCACAAAACCAAAAATGAATGAAGGTTCTCTTTTTCCACCTCCTCATAAAACTTGTTGTTTATTGATGTATTGATGATAGCCATTCTGACAGGTATGAGGTGACATCTCATTATGGTTTTAATTTGCATTTCTCTGATGATTATTGAAGGTGAGCACCTTTTTATATGTCTATTGGTTATCTGTATATCCTCCTTAGAGAAGTATCTATTCAGGTCCTGCCCTTTTAAAATTGGATTGTTTCTTTGGTGTTGTATAATGTCTTTGTAAATTTTGGATATTAACCACTTAGCAGATGTACCATTGGTGAATACGTTATCCTATTCAGTGGGTTGTGTTTTCATTTTGTTGATGGTTTCCTTTGCTGTACAAGACATTTTTAGTTTGATTTAGCCCCATTTGTTTCTCTTGACTAAGGGGATATTTTTTTATCAGAAAAAAATATTGCTACAAGAAATGTCTGAGGCTTCCTGTGTTTTCTTCTAGGATTGTTGTGGTTTCAAGACTAACATTTAAGTTTTTAATCCATGTTAAGTGTGTGAAGATGGCCTAGTTTCATTTCTCTGTATGTATCTGTCCAATTTTTCCAACATTATTTATTGAGTAGATTGTCTTCCCCCTAGTGTATGTTCTTGTCTCCTTTGTCAAATACTAATTGCCCATAAAGATGTGGGTTCATTTCTGGCATCTCTATTCTGACCTATTGTCTATGTGTCTGTTTTTATGCCAGTACCATGCTGTTTTGATTACTTGATATCAGATAGCGTGACTTCTCCAACATTGTTTTCTGTTCTTAAGATTTATGTGGCTATCCAGGTATTTTGTGGTTACATATAAGTTTTTGAAATACTGTTCTAGTTCTGTGAAATACACCATTGATATCTTGATAGGAATTCATTGAATGTATAGATTACTTTGGTTAGTATAGACATTTTAATTATGTTAATTCTCCCTATCCATGAAAACAGTATATGCTTTCACTTATTTGTATCTTTTTAAATTTCTTTCTTCAGCCTCTTACAATTTTCTGAGCGCAGGTCTTTTTTAATCTTGGTTAAGTTTATTCCTAGGTATTTTTTTATACAATTGTAAATGGAATTGTTTTCTTGGTTTCCCTTCCAATAGTAAATTATTGTTGTATAGAAATTCAACAGATTTCTGGATAGTTATTTTATATTCTGCTGCTTTACTGAATTCATTTATCTGTTCTCATAGTTCCTGAGTGGAATCTTTAGGGTTCTCTTTTTATAGTACCATGTCATCTGCAAACAAAAAAAGATATACTTCTTTCTTTCCAATTTGGATGCCTTTTTGTTCTTCTTTCACCTGACTGCTATGGCTAGGATTTCCAATATTATGTTGAATGAAAGTAGTAAAAGAGAACATCCCTGCCTTGTTACTGAGCTTAAGGGAAATACTTTAATTTTCACCCTTGAGTATGATATTGGTTGTGAGTTTGTCCATCTATGGCCTTTATTATATTAAGGTATTTTCCTTGTATTCCCACTTTGCTTAGAGTTTTAATCACATATGGGTTCAAGAGTTTATCAAATAGTTTTTTCTGCATCTATTGATATATATATGATCATTGGATTTCTACCCTTCATTTGGTTTATTCAGTGAATCACACTTATTAACTTGTGGATATTGTACCAACCTTGCATCCCCAGAAGCCTACCTGGTCATGTTGTATGACCTTTTTATGGTGTTGCTGGGTCCAGTTTGCTAATATTTTGTTGAGGATTTTGGCATCTATGTTCATCAGAGATATTGACCTACAGTTTTCTTTCTTTGTAGTGTTTTTATCTGCTGTTGAAATTAAGATAATGCTGGCCTCATAAGATGAACTGAGAGTCTTCCCTCCTTTGTATTTTTTGGAATAGTTTGAAAAGGATAGATGTTAGCTCTTATTTGAATGTTTGGTAAAATCCTCTTGTGAAGCCATCCATTCTGGGGCTTTTGTTTGTTTTTTTAATTACTGCTTGAATTTTACTAGTTGTAATCTGTCTACTAAGATTCTCTGATTCTTCCTGATTTAGTTTTGGAAGACTGTAAATTTCTAGAGATTTATCCCTTTTGATCATATTATTCAATTTGTTGGCATATGGTTGTTTGTAGTATTTTCTTATACTCCCTTGTATTCCTGTGATAGTGTTATTTCTCCTCTTTTGTCTCTGATTTTATTTATTTGGGTCCTCTCTTTCTATTTTATTTTGGGGGGATGGGGATAAGTCTGTTTAAAAGTTTGTAAATCTTTTATATCTCTTCAAAGAACCAGCTCTTGATTTCATTGGCATTGTATTGCTTTCTTAGACTTTATTTGGTTTATTTCTACTCTGGTTTTTATTATTTCCTTTCTTCTACTCACTTTGGGCTTTGTTTGTTGTTTCTTTCCAAGCTTCTTTACATGTAAAGTTAGATTGCTTAACTGCAATTTTCTTGTTTGTTTAGGTATGCTTGTAATGCTCTGAATTTTCCTCTAGGTCTACTTTTGCTGTGTCCCAAAAATTTGGAGTTGATTTGTATTCATTTTCATTTGTTTCAAGGTATCTTTTGATTTATTCCTTGATTTCATTGTTAAAACCATTTATTGTTTAGTAACATGTTATTTAGCCATGATGTCTTTGTGTGTTCTTCTTTTTTATTTTCTTGTGGTTGATTTCTAATTTCATACCATTATGGTCAGAGAAGATGTTTGATATGACTTCATTATTGAGGCTTATTTGGTGTCCTAACATGTGATCTGTTCTAGAAAACTTTCCATGTGTACTTGAAAAAACTGTATATTCTGCAACTTTGAGGTGAAGTGCTCTGAAGATACCAATTGAATCCATCTGATCTAGTGTATAATTTAAGGCCACTGGTTTCCTTATTGTTTTTTTCTGTCTGGAAGATCTCTCCCCTGAGGTTAATGGAGTGTTAAAATCTCCTAGCATGACTGAGTTACTGTCAATCTCTATCATTATGTCCACCTAGATTTGCTTTGCATACTTAGGTTCTTCTATATTGGGTGCATAAATGCTCCCAAGGGTTATATCATCCTGTTGGATTGCTCCCTTTAACAGTATGACGTGTTCTTCATCTCTTACTATAGCCTTTTTTTAATGTCTTTTTTGTCAGATATAAGTACTGCTACTCCAGGGTTTTTTCCTGTTCATTTGCATGAAATATCTCTTTCCAACCCTTTACTTTTAGTCTTTGTGTATGTTTCCTTCTGAGGTGAGTCTTTTGTAGAAAGCATACATATGAGTCTTGTTTTCTTATCCGTTCAATTACCCTATACCTTTTTATTGGAGCACTTCAGCCATTTATATTTAAAGTGATTATGTACAGATATTTATTGCCACTTTATTATTTATAATTATATTCTTCCTTTCTTTTTATCCTCCTCCTCCTCCTCCTCCTCCTCCTTTTTCTACTTCCCTAGGAATACCCTTTAACCTTTCTTGTAATAATACTACTCTGGTGGTAACAAACTGCATTAGCTTTTTCTTGTCTGGAAAACTCTTTGTTTCCCATTCAAATGTAAATGGTAGCTTTGCTGGGTAAAATAGACTTAGTTGTAGGTCCCTGCTTTTCATCATTTTGAATATTTCTGGCCTAAAGGGTTTCTTTTGAAAAATCAGCTGTAGGTAACCCCTACAGCTGTAGGAAGCTCCCATTAGACTTGCTACTTTAAAATTCTCTTTTTCTCTTTAACAATTGCCATTTTAATTTTGATATGTCTTGGTGTGGGAAGCTTTGGGTTCATCTTCTTTGGAACTCTCTGAGCTTCCTGGACTTATATGTCTTTTTCCTTCACCAAGTTAGGAAAGTTTTCAGCCATTATTTCTTCTAATAAGTTCTTGATCCCTTATTCTTTTCACTCTTTTTCTGGTACCCCTATGATGCAAATATTGTTATGCTTCATATTGTCCCAAAGGTCTCTTAAACTATCTTCACATTTTATTCTTTAAAAAAAATTTTAATTGTATTTTATTGTTTATGCTATTACAGTTGTCCCACTTTTTCCTCTTTTCCCAACCCCCACACTCCCTCAGGCATTCCCTGTACCATTGTGCATGTCCATGGGTCATGCATATGTGTTCTTTGGCTACTCTTTTCCCTATGCTGTACTTTACATCCTCATGACTACCAATCTGTACTTCTTAATCCCTTCACCTCTTTTGCCCATTCCCTAACCACCCTCTCATCATCTGGCAACCATTAAAACATTCTCTGTATCTATGATTTTTTTTTATTCTCACCCAAGGATATGTTTTTATTGATTTGAGAGAGAGAGAGAGACATGGAGAAAAATTGATCAGTTGCCTCCCCTATGTACCCCAACTGAGGTGGAACCTGCAACCTAAGTATGTGCCCTGGCAAGGGATCAAACCCACAACCTTTTAGTTGATGGGACTGTTCCAATAAACTGAGCCACCCAGCTGGGGCAATTCTTTTTTCTTTTTTGCTGTTGTTTTTAACCCTCACCTGAGGATATCTTTTTATTGATTTTAGAGAAATAGAACTGGAGAGATAGGAAATGAGAGAGAGAGAGAAACATTAATGTGAAAGAGAAATATCGATCACTTGCCTCCCATTGTTTGCCCTCTGACAGAGGATCAAAACTGTTACCTAGTTATGTGTACTCACCAGGAATTGAACCCTCAACCTTTTGGTGTACAGAACAATGTTATTACCAACTGAGTCACCTGATCAAGGCAATACTTTTTCCTTTTTAGCTGTTCTGATTGGGTTTTTTCTTCTCCCTGGTCTTCCAATTCACTGATTCGAGCTTCTGCTTCATTTAAACTACTATTTATTCTTTCTTGTGTATTGCTCATTTCAGATATTATACTCTTTATTTCTCACTAGTTCTTTGTTATTGTTTCTATGTCCTTTTTTACGTTTACTGTTTCTCTGGTTAAGTTCTCATTGATTTCATCTATTCTTCCCCTAAATTCCTTGATTATTCTTATAACCATTGTTTTAAACTCTCTATCTGGTAAATTGCATGCCTCTAGAGATTCCACCAAGCTGGAGATTTACCATGTTCTTTCATTTGGGGCATGTTTATTTGTTTCCCCATTTTAGCTGTTTTTTGTTTGTTTCTATGTGTTAGGTAGATCTGCTGTGACTCCCAGTGTTGGTAGGATGATCTTATGTAGCAGGTATTTATGGGACATCATGCCTTGGTCTCCTTTATCACCTGTGCTAGGTGCTGCAAGAATATCCTTGTGTGGATTACATGGGCCCTCCTGTTGTAATTGAGACTTGGTTGCTATTGGCCCATTTATGTGTGGGTTTATTCTCAGACTGGCTGGTTGTGATGATACCCAACCACAGTGTGTGTGCTGATCTCTCAAAGTAGAATTTGTCTCAGCACGATCTGGTGCCTCCTGAGATCTCTCTTTGGATATGCCACTTGTGAAGTTAATTGGATCCTGCTGTCATGTTGTCTGAAGCTAGCCATTGGGTATGTTGGTTCTGGGGCCTCTTAGGAGGGACTCTGGTGTAGGTCACAGATGCTGCCTGTGATTGGCAACCTATTTGTATTATAAAGCTATCCACAGCTTGTGGCTGCCTCTGCAGGCCCTGGGTGTGTGCTGAAGGATCAACCTGTGCACCAAGACTTGATTTTACCAGTGCTGGGCCCAGGGGCAAGTCAGCAAAAAATTCTATGAACCCTGAGGTCCACATCCACCTGTCTTCATCTGCTGGCTGCCTATTAGGATCAGTCACTGAAAGCTTCTGGTGGCATTAGAGTTGCATGCAACTCTAGATAATCTCTTTGCCTTTTTGTGTTTAGTCAGTCTTCTAGATGACCACCTTTCTTCAAAATTTCAGGAATATTCAGCAAATGCTGAGCCTCCACTGTCTTGAACAGCCATTGGCATCTTTATGTCTCTGGTAACCCCTCCTGCCTGGCCACGAAACAGCCACCCCACAGCTCCCAAACAACCTGTGTCTCCAGGGACTGACTGGCAGAGTGCAGAGGAGTAGTGATCCATGTGCATAAGAGATCTGCCTCTAGAGCCCACGTGCCATTGCTTCTTGGCCTTTTGGCTAAGATCAAGTGTGGAGATCAAATTCCAGCATATTCATATACTGTCTAAATGATCTAGGGCAAATCACTTAATGTTCCTCAAATTTAAGTTTTATTATCTGTAAAACAGAGATTAAAAAAAGAAAATATAGGTCCCAGTGCCTAGCCTGAATTCAATGTTGATAAAGGGAAAGGGTTGCTGAAAGGAGTCAATGAAATAATTTATGAAAAAGTTATTAGAGGATATAGCCCAAATACCTGCCATATAATAGCCTTGAATAATTGTTAGCTGTAATGATTAGTTTCATTCTATTCCTTACATTCTGGCCTGGTCTCTAGGCATTCCCAGGTACAAGGAACCTCCCTGACAATGACAACCAAATCTATACTACCCAGGTCCCTCCACTGTCCTCCACACCTCTATCCTCCAATATGGCAGCTACTAGCTAGGTGTGACTATTTAAATTTAGATTGCATAAATAAAATTTTATTTTAGCTCTTTATTCACCATGGCCACATTTCAAGTGCTCAGCAGCCATATTTTGTGATTACCATGTTGATCAGTACAGCTATAGAATATTTCCATCATCACAGGAAATTCTACTGGGCAGCACCACTAGAGACTGAGAATCAATTTCCTGCTCCCCACTTGCACACTGTGGAGGGGATCTGTCTTCTCTAGTTTCAGTCCAACCTGTACCAAAGCAAACTTTGAAGACCCACGCTGAATGCAGCTCAAAAAAAGAGAGCACAAAGCTGAGCTGAGACATAGTGCAAACTGTCTGTTGTTATGATGAGTTACAAGGAAACTTGTTTCAAACCAAACCTAAGGGCCTTAAAAGTTGGTGTGGTATGTTACTAGTTCTTTGTATCACACCCATTTGTTGCCATGTTTTATTGTCAGTTTT